>VYXC01005418.1:1084327-1167142 GCA_013397175.1 Platysteira castanea
GGAGAAGAAAGAAACCTCAGAAGACCTTCTCCTAAGTCAGAAATAATAAAAAAAAAGTATGGTCAGAGACAGTATGGACCAAACAGAGATGAATGGCAGGGAAACAGGCCTGGAAGCAGCCTAGATGCAGCAATGAAATCATCCAGTGAAGGGAGATGCAAGGGAGATTTTGTGGCCTCACCACTGAACATTTAATCGTTTGTCTCCCAGTCGTAAATCCACGTAACATAATTCACCGTATCCAGAACAGACAGCTGAGCTCTCTGTCACACAACCACAGAAAATCAGGAGCCACAGAAGGAGATCCATGACAGGCAGAACCGTGGTGCTGGAAAGGACCTTTTTAATCTAGTCTGTGAGAAAGACTGAGGACAGAGATAAGGGCTGGAGACCTAGTGACTGCCTCTTTTATTCAGGCACTTGGAAGTGCTGCCAAGCGCAATGGCTGCAGTACACCATACTTTCTTTCCCTTCTGCCTGTTGAAGTTGCTCCAGGGTTCATCAGTTTGTCAAGAGGTCAGAGAGAGCAAGGCAGTGAAGGAGGGAGAGATGAATGGGATGGATTATGTGATGTGGAAGAGACCTGACTGCTTATTTGCTCTCTACTGAAAAGCTTGGTGTGTTGAGGTTTCTCACTCTCATAGTCAGATTTACTAGCTTTGTTACTATCCTGCAAAACCCATCTGTCCTGGCCCAAGGACAAATGAGACCTCTGAAGTAGGAACACATGGCATTGGTAACAACATCATAAGTGCAGACAGAATTCCTGAAGATCAGGACAGGCAAAATAACCCAAGTCTGCAGATTCTGCAGTTAGGTGAATGCCTGGGGCTTTCTTTTCATATTTCATCCATACCCTGCTGGTATTGGAGCATGGCTTTGGATCGATACAGTGCAATGGTTTATATCTTGTCTTAATTTGAAGCCCAGTGTAGAGGTACTTTTGCTGTCCATGGTCTTTCAGCCTATAGAAGAGAAGGTGAATGCCCCTTCACAAGAAGACGCTGGTGTGTAAGAAAGATGGACAGCACTGGTACCATTTTGTCTGGCTACCCAGGTCTTGGAAAGCCTAGTTTCAGTAAAAAGCTCTGGATAATGAGTATCTGCTGTGTCTCAGCTGCAGAGGCACTGAAGCAGAGAGGGATCACAGATGCAGCTTTGTTCATAACCTGCCTTAGTGCAGACACCTGAGTGCAGGGCTCGTCACTGGCTGCATGCACTGCACAACAGGGCACAGCCAGCATTTCAGGAAAACAAGTGTCGTACACCTTCATCTTAAATTTAGCTGCCAGTCTTTCAATCTGCTTTTCTTTCTCTTTTCTGCCATCACAAGCATAGGCACGTGTCTGCCCCAAAAGAAAGTCAGTAATGGTACTGAAACTTAAAATGTCGTAGTAACAGCCATGAGAGCTGGTAGCTTTACGTCTCTTCTTTCCGAAAATGGGGCAGATTTGGAACAAATTCTATTTCAAGCATTTAGCTAAACAGCCAGGAATGAGATTTAATTTAATTCAGAAAACAGGTTCTCACTAATTCCTTAAGAATATTTTCACGATAATCATTTTCACAAAGGCACAGGCCATGCCTGACAGAGATGATGTGGCTTTCATCAGCTTACTACAGTGTCAAACTTTAGGCACCTAACCTACTGGGTGACTCAGAAAGAGGCATTAGCTGCCCTCGGAGCCAGTACAGCCAGGTAAGAGAGCAATCAACTAGTGACCAGAGAGCATTAAGCTCCTCAGAAGGATGATCCACACAAAAGCCCTACATGCAAAGCTGAAAGCTTCATGGGTCCAGCTAACAAAAAAGGCTGAGGAAGGGATGTTTTTTGAGCACTTCTTCTCCAGAGCTCCAACATCTCAACTGTAGCTGTTACGTGTTCCTGTGTGATTCAGAGCATTTTCTCAGAAGAAAGCAGCAATTCAGTAGGAATTATTTTAAAGGGTGGCAGGGATGGTGGTGATTACACCCATCTCAGCTTGAAGCCATTCAGCAGTGCACCTCCCATCTGTTAGCAAAGCGCCTTGGGTGAAAAGCACACAAAGACAGATGTGCTGATCCCTCATCCTTCCTCCCTGGGCTGGGCTGTGTGGCTGTTTAGTTATGAATGTGAAGGGAAAAAGTGAAGGGCAGAGGTGGTCCATGGGCACCAGCTGAGGTAATGCTTTGCCCTGATTCGTAGGATGAAAATCCCAGGGTGTACAGGGCTACATGGAGATTGCGGATATTATGTTTTCAGCACTCTTTCCCTCAGTTTAGACATCTGTGGGAGCCTTTGAGCATCCCTCTTCATCCCACCCCAGCAGCCTCAGGACAACGTATGAAACAAGAGACTGTAGATATTTAATAACACCTGCATAAACTAGCAACAAAAAAATTCTTCTTCTGTAGTTTGGGATAAACTGAATGTTAAAACACGGAAAACCAACTTTTACAATCAGACTTGTTGCAGGATTTCCTCCATCCGTTCTTTAAAATGTCTGTGCTCAATTTCCTTTCTTTTTGAGCACTTCATGCAAAGTTGACCTGTGCTTCTTTCTTTTAAAGGCACAACTTTTCTCGGTCGCTGTACTTTTTTAAAAGGGAGAAAAAGAGCTTTCTGATGTCACCAGGTAATTTTCCAGTAAGCCACGAGAGGGCAGGTTGTGCTCTCGATACAGCTGCAGATTTTTATAAGCACCTGTTAAGTCCACTCAGAGTTTTAAAGCCCTAATTACCAAACTAAGCTCCAGCCAGTGAAAAGAGGAATGCGCAGGTCTTTGACCCGAGTACTTATTATGTGTATAGCATCAATCTAATGCCCTCATTGCTTTTCTTCTGGAAAGGAAAATACCTTTCCACTCAGTCAATGTGAAACGAGAACAACTCTGCTTTATACACAGGCTCTTAGGCAAAATCTGTTCTAACAAGTTAGCTGCTGTGCTACATTTTTTACATTTCTCCTCTCTTTTTTTTCCTTCCTTTACCCCACTGCCACAGTTATTTGCCCATAACCAGGGCAGCTTGCAAAGCAAACCCTTGGGACAGCAGCATCCAAACCTCCAAGCTGATGAAGCTAGTTGGGCACCCTGTGATCCCAAGGAAAACTCTCATCCACCCTTGGAAATAGCAGTCTAGAGTCCCTCCTAAACTTTGGCATCCACATCCTATGAAGGAGAAAAAAATGTCAATCTCCATGCAATAGCAGCTCTCTAAATTAGTGTTTAGCATGAACTGGTGCATGTTCTAGGTTGTTCAGCCTGGAGAAGAGAAGGCTCCAGGGAGACCTTGGACACTCAACACTCAAATGGGGCTTATAAGAAAGATGGGGACAAAGTTTTTAGTGGGGCCTGTTGTAATAGGACAAGGGGTAATGGTTTCAAACTAAAAGGGGGTAGGTTTAGACTGGACATTAGGAATAAATTTACTACAATGAGGATGGTGAAACACTGTCACAGGTTGCCCAGAGAGGTGGGGGGTGCCCCATCCCCTCCCCATTCCAGGTCAGGTTGAACAGGGCTCTGAGCAACCTGATCTATTTAAAGATGTTCCTGCTCATTGCAGAGGAGCTGGACTAGATGATTTGGACCCAAAATCTTCTGTGATTCTATGTGAAGACCCATAGTCTTGTAGTGCTGGAAAACAGCTGCCAATTCGTTGAGAAAGGCACGTGGATATCTCAGACCTGGGTACCTTCTGACCCTGATCAGGGTCAACTAATATGACACATGGTAAACTAGGTCTCTGGAGACCTCATCTGATGTCTTCAGCACCAGATAACACTGGCCCCTAAATAACAAAAAAACCCCAAAAGGCAGCCTGAGTTGGAAACTAAGGTACTGAGCTGAGCTGCTGTACAAAAAGTGCTTCAACCTTTGACATCTTGGGCATAATCCAGGAACAAGCGCACTGGGATCCCCCAAAGGCACCACGAAACAGCAGAAAGAACAGCAGATTGTTGTCCATTTGATGGAGCAAGGGCTATCTGAGTATGTGGTGAGCAAATCACAACTTCATTTGCTCCAAAAAGTCTGCATTCTAGAGGTAAGTTTTGCGAGTTACACATATTCAAAGCTAAGTATATGTGAAAACCATCTTCTTCCTAGTCCACGCAGGTAGTATTGAGCAGGCCTAAAAGAAATGCCAGAAACTGTTACTAACTGAATTTTTTTATTCAAGGCTACAAAAGCAAAGGTTTTATAAGACTCAGGACCCCACAATACACAAAGTCTGAACACTCCGTTAATGTAATGTATCAAGCACCAAAGCTGACAGGATCTGTTCAAGACATCATTTGGTATGTAGAGAAACATGTTTCAAGATAATACAGAAGAACCCCACAAATGGGCTTCAAATCTATGTCTAGATAAAGAAATATATAGAGAATGTATGAAGGAATGTTTAGGATGGGGTCTAGCGACTGCCACATCCAAACCTGATTCCCCATATGCACACCTGAGTAATGCAAGTTATCTGAGTCTTGTTACCTTGAATCCTGCATCCCGGATTTTGGAAATTTGGAAGTTTAAGTCTAGATTCATAGAACAGCGCATCAAAGTCAAAAAAGTTAAGTCCAACTTTCAACATCTGTCCAAGGTCCCTAACACAGAGGTAAAACACAAGTATATATCTAGGTGTCAGGGAAATCCTGCTCTTAAATTTTCTGAGAATTGGAGTTTCTGAGTTTACCTGGTGTTGCTAACATCAACTTTATTGGAAATAACATAAAGAATTGATCATGTTTCTGAAATAAACTGTAACCAGGGTGTTCCTATTGTATTTTGTCAAACAGCATGAAATATTTTGAACCTTAAAACAAGACTATGTTATTCAGAATATTTATTGATAACTGTAAAATAATATGTTATTCAAATACACATGTAGAATTAGTAGTTTTCAGCACATCTTAATGCTGCCAAATGAAATCAAGAACACATTGAGGTTTAAAATTATCTTGGTTATTCAAGCTGGTTTTCTCCTATTTGGATTCTTAGCTATCTTGATCTAAATCTACAGAGGATGATTTACAAGTGTCACACACTCCAGATAACATTTAGTAATGAAAAAAATCTAGTCTGACTTGGGCCTTGCTCATATGTACCCAGAGACTTCACACATTACAATTCAGAAGATAAAGGGAAAAACCTGAATAAGAACAATTTAGTCAGCTGCCAGAGGAGTGTGTGATAAAGTCTCAGCTAAGGTCTCAGTAAGGCAATCAAGGTCTCTTCCTACAAGAGCAAGTAAAGAAGGAAAGTGAGGGCACTAGGCCTCTCCCATGTACTTTTTGGGGCTGAAGCTCACATTCATCAGTGGTTCAAAACCTCTTCTGTGCCTTCGGTGCTGGAAAAGTACAAGTAGCAGAACAAGCACAGCGAGAGCTAAAAGTGCTCCTCCAATTGTGGATCCAACCATGACAGGCCATGCTTGGGTTTCTTCAAGGGAACCTGGAAATATAAAACGACTGAAGTGAGAACAGCCCATAATTCAATTTTGCAAATTACATGGAAGACATAATGTTTCCTACAGGCTGATTAATTGCAGTTACTTGTGCAGCTTAGTGACCTACTGGCCACAGGCAAAGCTCGTAACACGCCACGTAACTGAGACACATACCAGAGCTGGAGAGGCTTCCTGCCACAGAAGTCTGGAGCTGAATTTAAACTTCAACAACTCATACCAATTAAAGTGTTGGGAATGGGAAAGATTAACACTGACAAAACAAAAAGACCATTCTTTAATCTAATTTGGCCAAAATGATGAATGATTTAAGCAGTTTTTCTGCAGTGACATTTCAAGACAGCTGCGTCCAAGGTATTTTGGTCAACAGAAAACCCTCAGGTTTTCCTAAAGACCACAAAGCAGCCTATTGTCAAACTTTTAACTAAAAACACTACTTAGTGTGGTACTGCTGACCAGCTTCAGATCGCATCTGCTGATTTTGAACCACTTCCGAAGAACCACTGTCTTCGAAGATAATATTGTTTATTCCTATAATAACACTGCTCCACTTGACTGAATTTTTGTGTTTTCATTTATCCTTTCAGAAGCAAAAATTGCCAGCTCTCCTTTTCTGAAGAATGCTGCATATACTGAGATGGCAATAATCACGTTTGACAAAGCAATCCCCCCCCAAAAAAAAACTCTCAAGAGGGCTGCAAATGTTTAAAAGTTATCTAGAGATATGGGTTAGAGGAGACAGATGGCTAAGGGAGATGTCACACTGACTATAAAAGCAACTAAAGGTCTTGTGCCCCAATCCGCAGTCTTCCAAAAAGTTGAGTACAACCATTCCAAAAATTAGTAAAGTCCCAAAATGAACTGTTTGCCTCTTTACCACCTTTCAAGTAGGAACCAGCAATGTATTAATATATGTTTCTTTCTATTGTGATTACCTGAAGTACAATTAGAAAGTTATTCTTGTACATGAAAGAGAAAGGTTTGGATATCAAAGCTTTATTGTCTGAACACAGGCCATACAGACAGGGATAGATACCCTCCTTCACGGTGAGCTAACAATTTTTGTAGGTGTGAGTTGAGAAGCAGCATTCACAAGCTGCCTGTGTTCCTCTCTGGGTGCCTCATGCCAAAGGGGCATCCGTATTTTCAAAGCAGGAGAGGGGGACAGTAGTCCAAAGGGGAGAAAACTTAAACTCCATAAGAGGGGAAGTTTAAATTTTCAGGGAAAATTCTGGGGATGCCCCTGCAAAAAGCACTGCAGAAGCAGCTAGCAAGCCTCCACAAAGTAGGGCTCCCCTGCATGAATGCAGCCTGAGGACAAGGGTTTCAATCTTTTGCAGTCTATAGACCTTTAAACAGTCTCCACAGATTAAAACCACAGATATATGGTAAGCATTTAGAAGAAATTCCTGCCCACACAGGTTATATAAGCACCTACTGCCTCTCAAAGTAATACTGAAGAGGAGAAAGAAACTGCTTAGATCTAATCTTTGGAGAAAGAGCTGACGCATGATTTTCATGCAGTTCTTACTCTTCTGCCTTTTACAAATATTTTAATATCTTGTTGCAAAATTTGGATTTTGCGCATGAATACTGTGCTTTCGTGCTATTTTGTCTTTGTCTGATTTGTGTCAAAGGTAATTTCAAATGAATAGACAAACCCTAAAGCACATCCCAGCTATGGACATGGAAAATCTTTAAAACTGAGGGCTTACAACATAAAACACCCAGGTACAGCTCTCCAGGCACCCAAATATTAATGTTGGATAGTGAGCAGGTGAATAGACCTGTGCATTTTGTGAAAGATTCCTTATTTTATATATGCCTGTGCCATGGAAAATGTGAGCTGTCTCATGACTTGGCCAGGAACAGCCTCCTGGGACCTACCTGGCAGGTCAATGGCATAGGTGTAGCCCAGTTGCTCCGCAGTTCGGAAGAGCTCGTCGTTGGTCACCGGAGGGAAAAAAGGGACCATGTTGTAGAGCCGGTTGTGACCAATGGGGGCCAGCTCCCTAGGCCAAATGTTGTTATGGGGCTTGAAACGCTTCATCCACTCATCAAAGATGGCATCAGTAAAGGAGTGGAGAACCTGCAAATCCGGGCAGGGCACACACGTTTATTAAGCTCTTTCGAGCTCAACCCCCTTTAAAACACTCAACAAACATGCAAGGTGGCTGGAGCTTTTGAAGAGATGGAGGAGGGTAATCTAATTTAGATGGGATTTACAGAATAGGAAACCAGAAAAGCTCATGAGAAGACTAAACTGATCTTCTGCATGGCACATTTTGCTTTATACACCCTTGTTGCTGCTCGTTCACAATAAGATCTTTCTCCAGACAGTTTAACATCAGCTGGCATCGAATGGGCAGGTGAATCTTCTCAGGTGAGGAACTACTGAGCTCATTCAGGTGAATGTGCCCTTCAAATTTATTTTAATCTTTCTCATCTCTGAACAAGTGTGGAAAGTAACAGGAAGTTTGACTCCATCGTGCTCATTTTAGAGCATGTGCCACCAGCTCCACAGCTCCAGGTGCCCATGAATTTGATCAGGTGAGTTTATAGATCTATAATTAACTAATACAGGAAACTTGTTTCAAACAGCTGCTACAAATGTCTGAAATTAATTTCTGATGTACTCAAATTTTTTAATTACAGCCCCAGAAAAAAATTGGAAAATATCCTATAGAAGATAATCTTTTGTACAAAATTACAGCGTAGTGAAATGAATTTCACTGCGTAAGAAAGAAAATAATGCAAGAATTAAAGAATTATTAAGGAAACAATCTGGAGAACCACTACGTAAGTATTTGGACTAATTTCTCCAAAAAAAGATTGAAAATTTAAAATAAAGGTAAGAAAGAAATGTATCTACATAATATATATATAATATACAAAGAATTTAAGTATGTAATGTAAATGCTGTGGTTTAATCTAACAAAGAGGAAAATAAATTGGCACGAATTCATTAGGGGAGAAAAATGTATAAGCAGAGTCAACTACTGGCTTTTTATTTGCACATTGCTATTTGTGCTGCTCATGGCAGTGCAGCACTATTCGTATGCACCAGTGAAATCACATTCTTTCTATTTCCCAAGAGACCCTGGTACTAGATGGACTTCCTTTTAGCCTGCAACTTTTGAAACAAAGAAACAAGCCCATCAGTCTACTGCTTTAAAATAATTAGGCCTACTTTCACCTTAACTTGTTGCTGTAAAATCGTGTAATACAAGCCATTAAATTTAGATACCACCTAATGCAAGGATTCAGGGCATCATGACTTGGAATAGCAGCTCTTCTCCCTAGAATCTTATTTTAGATTTTACAAATTACCCTGAGATTTTTTTCCTTTTTATTCAACCTTTATGCAGGTGTGGCAGTATTCAAGAAAAGATAAAGGATTCCTCCTTTTCTGTCTAAAGGACTGATTTTTAGGGAATTCACTTTACTTTTTCTGCAAATCTCTGGTGAGAAAGGTGCCTTTGAGCCACAGCCATGGTCAATCACGCTGGGGGTAAAAGGCATACCACAAAGATGGGATCGTTGGCAGCTGCATGAGGGAGAGCGCTGGTCCCATTCAGGAAAGAGTGAACCAAATTATGAAGGCTCAGCATCGGTGAGTCAAGGGCTCCATCTGGTTTATCAAAGCCCTCCAGCGCATTCCTGGGGATGGATAAAAGCACCATCAGGTAACCACATTTAGCTGACAAATGTGCTCATAAAGAAAACCAGTGACCCAGCCAGCTCTAGAGGAGCAGAAGGACAAACCTGAAACTGAAACTGGAATTGCGGAAGAAGGGGGGCCTGTCGAACTCCTGCAGGGAAAGGCACCTCCTGACATCTTCCAGGGTGGGCAGCTGCTCGCTGGAGCCCCGGGGCGGCCTCCGCCGCAGCGGCCCTTCAGCAGTCCCATTGCACAGCGTGACCAGCCGGTTGTAGTCATCCAAACTGAGCACGGAACAGAGAGAGCCACAAGTCAGAAGAAGGTGATGCCTTGTTTGCTGGCTTCTTCTCAAGCAGTTTAAAGAGGCCTCAGCTATACATGTGAGAGTGCAGAGGTTTGGGATGGGTGCCTCCTGTGGCAACTCAGTTCACCTCCCATGGCCTGGGAGATTAATTTATTGCAGGACTGTCACCATGACATGGTGGCTCTGCATCCTCTCTGGACCATCAGTCATTTAGACCAAGGGTTACCAGGTTCATTGTCCTCAGAGAGAGGATGCTTTAGGAAAGGCAAGCACAACTCCCATGCCTTCTCCCCTCCCAAGGGCTTTGGAAGAAGAGCTTTTGTCAAGCAATGTAAAACAGACTTCAGCTTTGAACTGACAAACTTTCATTCCTGAATAAGGACTATTTTGTTTTAACTCTTAACCAAAAGAGAAAAAAAAATAGTGAAATGTGAGCTGTGGTGTGAGCTGAGGAAATGCATGACAGAAAACAGGTTTTCACTTTCCATCCCTCATCCCCTTTAGAAGAAAAGCAATAGAAATGCATTGCATCCTCTTTTTTCGGGGCCTTTGAGAACAACCTGCTGTTGCAGGGGTTAGCCAGTAACTAATGGGGAGCAAATCCTTTACATCAGGGAGAGAAAGAGGGAAGGAGAAGGAGAAAAACAGCATAATACTTGTGAAACAAAAAAAAAAAATCTGTGCTATTCAGTGTGAAATGAAACAGCATTTTCAGAAACTTCTGAAGTAAACAAAAACTCTTCTCAGTTTAACCTTGGCAAGGCAAAAGTTAGTCACTTCAGTTTTCAAGATAAAAACCAAAGCCCTATTTATCTTTGAGAAAAAGTAGGGGCAGGACTTAAAGGCCAACTGGTGCCTAAAGCTGGAATTTCAAATATCTCTTTAGGTATCCAGAAAAAGAGACTCTTTTGGAAAACCCTGAGCTTTTGGTACCTCTGTCTGACTAACTGCACACTGCCCCTGAGCTGCGAGAAGAATGATGTATGGATATTGTAACCAACGGCATTTTATGTCCCAGCACCCCAATCCTGCATCTGAATCCCCTGTCAAAGCCCTGCTCTCACACAAGTCAGCACATTCCCACAGGGAGCTGGCAGCAAGCTCCTGGCTGCCTCTATGTTGTTTTTCATGTGAAATCTCAGATACCTCAAAGTCAATCCCCAAACTGCATTAAATATATCAGGGTTAAGGTCTCATCCAAAACAAGGTAGTAGACTTTTCAGCCTATCTCTAGCGTCCTATATGCCAGAACAGTTTTCTTTTTCTGCTGCTGAGATCAGTTGTGTGTGTGCTATAGAGAACCAACACACAGGCATTTCTTTGTTAGAAAGATACTTGCCAATATGGAAACTCTTCAAACTTTTGGCAGCCATCAACTGGCTAAGTCAACTAAAACCCTGTACTAGAAGAATCGTCTTTAAAAAATACACTTCCATAATACGAGAGCAAAAGTTTGCACAGGCCCATCTACGCATAAACTGATGGCAGATTCCAGTTTTAAAGATGTCTTGGCTCCTTTCGTGCCACTCACTCATGCTGAGAGAGCAGCCCATGATGTCAATGCTGAATGACAAGGTTTTTTTCTCATACCTGTTGCAAACTACTTGCCACCGGGAGAACCTGGAGCTCAGGTTGATCAAGCCGGGGTCCTCCGGCCGTGATGCTCCAAAGAGCTGGTCAGTGCAGATGTCACACTCGTTCCTACCTGTGGCGAAGTTCCAGTACGGCAGCGCAAAGGACTCGTTGCCCATCAGACGCTGCAATGGACAGAAATCCATTAGCTGGGAATCACTTCCAAAGGAAAGAGAAAGAAAGGGACTCCTTCAAGCTGTTTGACTGGATGGTTCACTGAATATTCTGCTTTTCATGCTGCATTTCAGCTACCTGCATTTCATGGTGCCACTCCACCTCCTTCCAAAAGATTGCGGCATTAAATCAGTCTAAACAAAGGCATTGTCACTAGTTTCCCTACCATGGGACTGCACTTCTTTTGGCCACGTTAGGCTTTCTGCCAACTCAGAGACCAGGCAGGAGAGCAGGAGCAGAGATGAATAGAGCCTTAAGCAAGTAAGAGGCTTTGAGTGATGTAAGTGGGTAATGGGTAGAATTGTACATGTGGTTGGCTTTCGTTCCAGAAAACTGGCCCTGGGGAGGAATCAGAACTTGTGTTAATAGGGGAGTACAGTGCATTCGATTGTGCTTGCTTGCCAGATACGATTTCATACAAGCAAGATCCTGCGGCTATTTTGATAAGCAACCATTTTCATTAGAGATCTGTAAGGCTGAAATACAGCAACATTGCCAATACAGAAGTCATGCAAATGGAAATGAGTCTGTGCTTCTGCAACTGACTGTCGGGCATGGTAACATATACTTGTTTAAAAGGCATATTGCTAAATATATGTATGTATTAAATGTATAATATGCCATATTTAAAAGGAGTAATATTTAGAGCTGGTTTCATTGGAATGGTATCTTCAACATCAGCCAAAAATATTGGTTTTACACGAATGTGTTGCTTCAATTTTATTAATAAATACTGTACTTCACATCTTCTGTCCTCTGTTGTGGAGATGAAGGGAAAAAATCTCCATGATAACCTTCACATCACTGTTCACGGTGGGAAACTATTCAGTCCCCAGCACTTAGAAAGCACTACTTTCACTTAAAACAAACAAACAAAAAAAATTATCAGTGAGCAAATACTCCTGGGACTTTGTTGAGCCAGCCAAGGGTAAGCTAGGATAGTTCCTCACCCAAACTGACAGAGCGAAAGGGAGAAGCTGTGCAAGGAAAAGGAAAGGCTGTTCAGCTAACCTGCAGTTCCCTCTCCAGCCACAGCAAGTGGTACCTATGCCAAGTAACGAAGGCAGGTCCTTGGTGGGAGAAATCAATACCTTTGAAGGGGCGGCCAGGACCTGCAAAGGGAAGATAAAATAAGTACTTAGACTCCAAACGAGGCTGGAGAGAAAGATAACACCTACTCTAATTGCCTGGACTGGAGTTAAACAAGAGCCTTCAGCTCTGCATCTTTGAAAAGAGTGCACACATCAGAAGCTGCATGACTTACTTGGGACAAGTGAAACAAACTCCTCTGTGGATATTTGCTCCAGTGTTTCTCAAAACTTCACATTCCCTAAAAAGTTGGATATTGTGAAGATTTCTTCCTACTTTAGTGGATTTTGATTTTAAAAAGCAGTTTTACTTTCTAAAACCCTATCTCCTTGCTAGTATGTGCATTATCTCATTATCTTGCTCAGCTGCGAGACTTACACCCTGTACCTATCAAGAGAACCTCAGCACTTTCCATGCCAGTAGTAATATGGAATCCTTTGCCAACTTTCTTCAAATTGTGCTTGTTATTTCTTGTATTGTGCTTTTTCTGGGTGAGAGGTGAGAGGCTTCAAACCACAAATGGATTTGTTTATCACTGTAGAAAGCTTCAACCCACATATGCATTTATTTTACCATTGCAGCAGCACTAGAAGTTGCCCCTTTCCCTTTCCACATGACTGTCCTGTCCCCTGAAGGACCTTTGCTCTTGCTAGGCCAGAGACTGCTTCCTTCAGCCCTGCGAAATGGAACTGTGTCAGAGGGGCTCTGAATGAACTGGATGAAGCTGAATGAAGCCCACTGCAGAGCAGCAGTCACCCTGCTGCAAGGAGATAGATATGGGCTGTTCAGCTTGCACATGGGACTGCCAGGTAGAAAAGCCATGCTGCTTGGTGCTCCTCCTACTAGAAGTAGGCTTTGTGAAATGGGGCTGGTGTAGGTACTTCTGTCTAGAAAAGCCATGAGGACTAGTAATCTGGATTTTGGAGAAAGCATGGGGTTAGATACCCAAACCTCTAACCTAGGTTGATTTTAAAAGGTGACTGTGGTTAGTCAGGCAAATCCCATCCTTAGTGACTTGCTGAAGGCCACAGAAAGCAGTAGCCCTCTGGTCCCAAATATCTCTGCATGGTCTGTGCCTCATGGTCACTGCAGAGCCCCTTCCCCACTGCCACTGCATCTACCTTGTCCTGTGGACTAGGAACATCTTTCTGAAGTCACTTGCTGCCTGACCACACTTCAGTTCACTCAGGTGAAGACTGTGCATTGCTCCCTGTCAGACTGAAGATGCACCAGGAGTGCAACTGCTGTGCTCCAGCTGCTGTGGGGTGGGGGGACCAGACCACAGCAGGTCCAAAGGACATCTCCCTCGATTACTGACGGCCACCAGCTTCTCACCACCAACTGTTTCACTCCACAGCTCTGTGCCTACTACTGGGACTCACTGCTTGATGAAACAGCACAGCTGTGTTAAGCACACACCTTTGTTCAGCAGTGGTACTTCCACCCTTTTCTTTACCTGCAGAGCCCATTGGAAAAGAAAAACACTAACCCAATAGCGTGTCTCTGACTGAGTAGTAATGAAGCCAAACAAAGTAGTTATAAATACTACAGTTGGCAATCTGCGGTTCCGCTCCACTTGGACCAAGCAGGCTTCTCCAGTGCTGAGTTGCAATGACATAGTCCGGGTGAATGGTTGTCTTGGCACGGTCTAGAGCATCAAAGAACTGCTCCCTCTCCTCTGGTGTCAGGGAGTGGAGATTCTTCCTGACAACTGCTGGCTTCCTCCTGTTGCATTCCGGGCCGGTCCAGCCAAACTTGCATTCACCACAGTTGTAGCCACTAAAGTTTCCTGGATCAAGAGGGAACAATCAGTCATGACATTATGAATTAGGGAAAACTAACAGTGAAATGCAGAATTAAGAATTAGTGCTCTTCCTCCCCAGAGATGCCAGTTCCTGGAAAGGACAGCAGCTGAGCAGACTGGCAGCTTTGCCAATTGACTAACCAGAAGGATGGCTGGCCCGATTCCCAGAGCCACGGCAGGGCCAAGAATCACACTCAGCCAGTGAGGGAAGTGCTGGGTAATGGGCTTGACGCCCTGAGGTGCTCAGAGCTCTGCGAAGTCCTCAGGCACATGAGGACTCTCACTGAACAGAGAGCTGAGCAATTGAGGTTAAGCCAGTGTTGAAGTGCTTTGCTCGACTGGCTCTCAAGTACTCCTCTACTTCCAGGATCAAACCCAAAACAGGGTCAGTTCACGTGGATCCTTAAGCACAGAAAACAATCCCTAAACAAAACAGTTTGGTTTTGTCCTCTTAAGGACAAAACTTAGGAGAAACTTGTGCCTCGTAACAGTGTATCTGGGGCCCAACACAAACCAGGACAAGTATCAGGGTTGCTACTGGTCACACTTCAAGCATTATTAAATAGTGCTGCAATAACAGCCTGAGAAACACTGCACTACTGTCATTCCCCGCTGGCATCACTCCGAGGGCAAGTAATCAGGGCCGCCCTAAGATACTAGCTCAGACTCTCTGATGAGATGGAAGAGCCCAGGAAAGCAGAACTTGCTCGAAGTGTAGCCTCTTGCACGCTGTGGCAGACAGCTGGCAGCAGCAGAAATGCCCTGCTGCAGCTCGCTCCCCGTTCCTGCGGGAGACAGGGAAGAGCGGGCCGTTCCTGCAGCACGCAGCTGCCCCCGCCCGTGTGCTGGCAGGCTGCAGCAGCGCCGGACAGTGGGCAATGCTGCCCGGGGCAGCGGGGAGCAGAGTGGCAACCAGGGTTCCTCTGGGATCTCCACGCAGTTCTCAAAAACCTGCACTGACTCATTAACCCTTCCTTAACCTCCCCTCCAACTCCCCACACACTCACTCCACAACAACCATGCCAATTGTTTTCCAAAATGCCACAAAATCTCAATGCTCACCACACCTATTGGTGCTACTAGATCCAGGACTAACATGGGGATGAGGAAGTGTCTTATGAAATGTCTCCAGATGGGCACATGTCCCTAAGATGTGGGCTTGAGCCTATGACCAGAACAAGAACAAATATTAAAGCAAGATTTCAGACTGTTGGGGGCTACGGGGCTTATTACCAAATTCAAAGACCTGCAACGTTACAAGGGCTGTTACCAACAAGGCTCTGCAGCTTATGTCTAGCTCTTAGGGTAAGGGCTGCTGAACTGTAAACATCTGTGATAGACTCCTGTGAGACCTGCCATGATAAGAGGACTCTTACTGTAGAATTTGGACAAGCCGTAGGATGGTTATGGTTGCTTCAGAGCCCCTGAGATCTCTAAGTTTACATGTTATCATGAAGCTGAGGATCAGCACTAAGGGTTAGGGACCGCAAGCATGAAGACTTCAGCAAGGTTTTGGATCATGCACATCCCTATGGCATCCCATGAGGACAATTTCCAGATGTATGCCTTGCATTTGTCATGATACAAACAGAAGCAGCTGGGTTCAGCTCTCATGTTCCAGCTAAAAGGGAAGGCACCCAAAGCCAGGGACCTGCACTGGCTAAAGGGGTTGAAGACTTACACCAGAAAAAGCAAGTAGGTTATAGTTATATGAAACAAAGCAGATTGTATGGATTGTATGGACTGTATGGATATGGGGGGGTATGAAAATGGAGGATTTATTGGATCACAGGGTCCCACCAGAACAGCACAATTACTGTTATCGTTTGATGTACTCCACTATCTGTGTCTTGGTCATTCTTCATGCCTCAGCCTAGCTATCAGGGCCCATCACATACTCCAGCCTGAACCGGCCAGATGATAGATATTAGGAATATTTTGCAACATTGCCTAATTAGGCCACGTATGCTGCTCAACCTTCAGTCATGGACCACGAACTTCTGGAAAGTATTTTTTGACCCCTCACACTCAGGTACAATTCAATCCTTAAGAGAAGGAGGAAAAAGCAAGAATTAATCATGAAAAGATCTGTCAACAACCTCTTTTGAGACTGGCAGTTATTCCTCCAGTCATTTAAAGGACCCTTCTGCTCACAGTGCTGGATAAGCACCACACTGAAATACAGCACTAACAGAACCAAAGTCAGTGCAGGACCCGGTTTGTGTTGTCTGGGTTGGTACTAGAACAAGACACTCTTGGTCACTTGTTGAGGCTCTGATGGTGCCTATTCCTCTCTCAGGAGGAGCTCTTTGAATCTATGTAGGTCTTGATGCCTGAAACCATTTTACCGCACAGAATCTGTATCTTAGGTATACTCAACGCACCTCCTCAGGCTCTGAGAAGAAAGTTGCAAAAGCCTGAAATGATGAGTTATCTTCATGGGAAGAAAGCTTTTCTCCAACTGTATGTATCTGGAGCCAAGGTGGAGCAATGACTTCTCACCTGTTTCCCTTGGGCAGGTGCTAATTATATCCAACTGATGCTCTGCAGGATTTTCTCCCATAACCACCCTATCTATTAAGCAATCCAAGGGGTCCATTCTTTCCATCACTTCCCCAGTCACTTTGCAATGGGGAATGAGCTTTTACTAAGTGAGGAGGACTGCAGTGGAGGCTTGCAAACAGGAGACGATTTCCAGGCAAAGTGGTATTTCACACTGCAATATTTCTGCTGATTGTATTGAACATTTTTGTCACATCCTCAGGTCTATTTGGCAATGTTCTATTGTCAGAAACACACAAAACAACAACGCTTCATTATATCAAAACTTGCTTTTTGTCTTTTCCTTTCAGCAGGCTCCGTGCATCACAGGACTGCTGTTATGCAGCAGCTGAAATGGCAAGAAGCTGATGGAGGACTGTGGGATTTTCCACACTGCAAACAGAAATTACTGCAGTAATCAGACCCAGCCTTTTTATGACCCACCCAAACCACTCTTTCAGCATTTGTTTCTGAAGCACTCTACCAGGCCTCTGGTCTGGAAATTATGCATTACTGTTTCCAGAAAGTTCATTTACTGCCGTGTGCACTTCCCACATGACAGCATTGTGAAATGCTGGTCTCTTACAACCTAACTCCCTTGTCTGCTCTGCTGGTGATGGTGGACTTCAATGGTACAGCTCTAGGAGAGCAGGAAAAGTAATCTCATGATAGCAGGATATAGCACACAGTAGATACTTTCAGTAAGACAGTTAGACCCTTTCAAGATCCTTTTGCACACAGGAACTATAGGAACATGCAAGGATTCATGCCTCAGCATTTTTTCACCTCCAGGGACTAACTGACCTCAGTGTACTACCTTCCTGAGGCTATGCCAGAAACAGCAGAGATTATTATCATCTCTTGTGGTTTCCAGAGAATATAGCGTGGGAGGTCATTCTGGTACACAGCAAGGAGATCATATCACTGTTAGATGACCCTGGCTTGTTCCACCATTTCCAGGAATGTCCACTGTACTGCCACTGGTCAAAAAAGTCATCTGTGTCTCCTCTACTAACCCTTTTGTCTGGAGATGTGATCACATGCCTTGGGACCTGTCTTCTTCTGTACCTAATCTCAGCAACACTCAAGGCGCTCTTTTCCGGTCAAGTTGGGTGAATCTGACTGTTTCTGTAGGCACTATGACCATGCTGCTTCTCCCAGTGGGTCAGTCCATGGCATGGCACTCAAAAAAATACACTTCTTACGACCTGACACTCGGTATGTGCTCATACAGATCACTGGTGTATGCTAACACCCATCACCACACACCACTGTAGCTGCTTCTCAAGCCCAGAGGTTGCCTGGGCAACCAAAAAACTTCTATTAAAAAATAGAGTAAAGTTCATCACATGCCCATATGTAAACCTTAGAAAGTGGAAGCAGAAAAAAATGAATGATAATTATGTTCATTCCTCACTAAACTCTAACTACGTCATTATTTAATCACTGTCAATCTGTACAATCTGTACAATCTGTACTAGCAACCACATGACTGACTGCAGTGGTTTTTCACAATAGTCTTCTGTACTGAGTTTTTAAAATGCTATACCAGATCTGTATCCCAGCAGTACAACATTATCGTTTAGAACTCAAAATAGCATTTAGTTTACAAGTCTTCTAAAACAGTTTTCTTCTAAACTAAATTTAACTGTCACTGAAGTACTGCTTTATTGTGTAAACAGCTACAAGTCTCAATACTCAAGGTTGGACTCACGTATGCATCACTTGGTCTAATTCAACACGTACACCTTATTGAAAACCAAATTAGCACATTCCCCTTCACACAGTACTGCATGCTGTCAGGATCTGTCATCAGCTCATTTCAGTTTAAGAATTTGTATAAATTGAATGATATCAGGTGCACCCAAACCAATTGTAGAACACACTCAATAGATTCAAAACTGCAATTAGACAAGAACTGAAAACTCCTTGCTACCTTCCAACTACATTCATGCCATAACCCCATATTTTTTTACAGAGATTATATTTTTGCTGCAACCAACATATTGAGTGAAATGTACAGCATCCTGACAACAGACTTGCAGTTTTTGATTGACCATGGCCCTTGGCACAAAAAGTGGGAAGCAAAGCTGGATCTTTTTTATGTTCTAATCTTGTTCTATTTGTCCTTAGTTAAAGAAAAACTAATGCATATTATCTGCTGAAGTGTAGAAATGGAAAAAAAACTAATCTGATCCCATTATAGCCATTCATCCATATTTGTGTTTGGGATTTTCATTTTTCTTTTTGGTTTGTCTGGTTGTTTGGGGGGAGTTCCCATAAATATTCAGGACCTAGACCTGGATAGATACGGTTTTAAGGTATTTGTCCTCAGTGAACAGCTTCAACAAATTGAAAAATATTCAGAGTTTCTTTTCTCCTTAGATACTAAGTTTTTAGCAAAAAGCCACATTTATTCTGAAAACTCCAGAACTGGAAAATCTTGGCCCCTGTTCTTCACAGTTCCTCCAGTTTCCTACCATATAGCCATCAGCTATGTGGCACATTCAATTGGCACTGTCTAACCAAATTATCAGCTACATGGTAGTTGGAGTTCCCATAGCTTATCATCTACACCATTTCTAAACTATAAATTAAACAGTGTCAAGATGGAACACAACTGTTTGTCTTGTTAAAGTGCTAGAAAGAGCCTTGGTGGGGTTGGAGTTTTCACAATACAGGAACCATTCCAAACAGGCACATAACATTCACTTGGAAAACAGGACACCTTAATAGCAGAGATGTGCACTGTTCCATGTCCCTTTGAATGAGCATATTTAATTTATGTTACCATATGTTACCTACCATTATGTTACACAGTTAGCATAGCTCTGGATGCCTAATAGATACCACACGTCACGCCACTTAAAGCTGATATGCAGACAGTGTATTAAACCGAGTGGAAAAAAAACACAAAAAAACCCCCAAATAGACATGGAGCCACGATCACCAGCACTGTAAAAGCATAGATCTAATTCAAATCCCACGCAGCTGTGAACTTCTTAGCATTCTCCCAGGAATGGTTTCGCATACAGCATCAAGCAGAGTATAGCCCAGGAAAACTTTCTGAAAATCATGCTTAAGGATGCCTTTCACTTACTGTTTTATCACTGGTATATTTAGATTTTAAAAACTGCAAGGAGAGAGAGGAATCCAAAGGATTTAAAGAGACGAGGGGAGCAGCCAGCTCAGAGGTAAAGCTGAAGGAAAGGACACTACATTCTGCTCATGTAACTTGGGATCCAGTCCTGCAAATATCAAATGCCAGTGCTTATCTCTACTTGGACAAGCAAATTAATGTCTCCGTATGCAGACCATGTCTGTCTCCACTGCTCTTCAATTTATTCCCAGGTTTTGATGCTCTAATTAACTGCGTAAATATTGATGTATGCCCATGTGCCTCAGCGTTCTTCTCACACAGGATCTGTGTTTGCATGTGATGCCTGACTTAAGTTTTGGAGGTATATGAGAACCTTTGAGATAAAAAAATGTGCATCCAATTTTTTTTTTTTTTCCAAACCATCTGGAAAAGTCCTTTCACACAAGCTTTTGAAATCCAGTCAAAGAAAGAGATAAAAACTGATGTATACTCTAAAGTCTATTATTATGTTAAGGAGTTTCAGTAATACCATGTATCCATTTCTGCCACTACCTCTCTGTTTCCAGTTGGTAACTGCACTGGAAAATTTAACCTCTTTAGCTGAAATTCTCTGCAGTGCTGCCTTCTCAGATTGATCCAGGCTTTTTTGATAGTGAGAGCCAAGGTATATTTTAGACAAAACAGTTCAGCTTCTTCTAAGTATCAGGCTGAAGGAAAGCAGTTTATTCTTCCCATGTTAGAAAACTCAAACTTGATGTTTTCAACAAGAAATCCCAGGTTTTATTTGAAATGTGATGAGCAAGAAACTTCAGTGGCTGGGATGTGCCTTTTGCCTGACTAGTGGTGCCATCTCCTGCCAGCCCTGCACAGACGTCTGGGCTGAAGCTGCAGTTCCTGCTCATTTTAACCCCCTTCAGCCAGGGCTGTTGCTGAGAAACAACTTATCCTGCCCTGAGCTCACCTCCCTGCTCACTGCCTCCTGCCAGCGTTAGTGAAGTGGTCTTATTAGAACCTTTTCCCTTTGGCCAGCTTAACATCTCACAATAACCACATCTCATCCCAGATCCATTTCACCTCCAGCATGCAAATTCAGGAGCCCATGTAAAGTCACAGTGAGAAGGAATAGCTGGAGATGAGGACGAAAAGGGTGGGATGGCCACTTTGGTGGTTGTCCAGACACATTTTGGATCAGTGTAAGATGTAGATTTAGTTAACAAACCTGGGAAACACCCTGGCCTGACATCGGGAGACTTTCAGTGCACAGGGCTATGTCATGCTGCAAAGTACTAGTCCACGAGGAACAAATCTTCAAACAATGTACACTGATCCAGGTTCACTGCACCGTGATTAGCAGTGATAGAGGTTTGAAACCAGCACTGAAAGGTCCAAAACCCTGTGGAGAAAGGGGATCACTGGCTACAGGGACAACTCCACAGGCAAAGAGGAAAGCACAAAAGTTCACGAGAGAAAACACTCCTTCAACCTTGCTGCTCTGGAAAAGTACTAATAGTATTGTCAATATGGAAGAGTTTTTAGGAAAATGGTAATATTTGAAGCCTTCTTTGTGCCTTATACCACCAGGAATGTCTCTGGCCTTTGGAGCAAGGCTAGCAGACCCCTCCATCCCCATCCCCTCCCCCCAGCACCCATCTCACCTGTGCACCGACAGCTGTGGTTGAAGAACTTGAGGGGCCACCGTTCCCGGTCATCCACATTTCGGAGAGTGTAGGGGCCACTCCAGGGGTGAGTGTCTACCTGCACCCCCTCGCACCGGCCCCTGCCCTGCAGGAACCCACAGATATTGCCTGGCTCTCTCCCCAAGACAGGGCAGCAGCGTTTCAGGCGAAGGGCTTCCACCGTCATGCAGACACGGGGAAACTGTGCCTGCGCCTGCGGGGGACAGCAGCAGCTCAGGTAGCCCAGCCCAGCCCAGAAGAGCCACCTCAGGGCTCCCATTACAGCTGGGTGCAGGCTCTGCCTCCCTGCTGAACCTGAGGGAGAAGAGCAGGGAGATCTCTACTGTGGGACAACCTGGCCTCACCACAGCTCCATGCCCCGGCCAACCAAGATAATAACTTTTGCTGCTGAGGATGCTGGTGGTGGATGTTTGTTTAATCCCGGCCTCTAATTGCCTTGAATGCAGTTCAAAAGACGGGTGCTTTGACTCTGTGGTGCCTGCCCAGCAGCCACGGCTTTGAGCAGGGTTTATATACAGGTTGGGAGAAGCCCTCATTAGAGGGATTAGCACCGCACAAATCCTCGTGTTTTGCACATGACATCAAGGGCAGAAAAGATGCCAGTGTGAAAGCAAGTTCTGCAGGCTCTGGCAGCTTGTCAGGAGAGTGAATGCCTCAGATTTATTTCTCCAAGTCTTTTATGAGCTTTGAGAAATTGATGGTCGTGTTTTAGCTGAGGTGGCTGAAGAAACATATTTATTCTTTTAATCAAAACCCTGTAAACAGATAATAAATAGAAGAGAAAACCTCTTCTCTTTTAGTTCATTCACTGCAAGATTATTTCCATTAAAGCAGTAGCAGTGGAAAACTAACTGGAAGTGCAGAGCATAGAGGTGCATCATTAACAAAAACTAATAAATGTGGTAGTATAAATTTGGGATGGAGTTCCACCTGCCAACTGCCAAACTTCAGTGCTTGCACTGGAAACATCTGAATGGCAAGCGAGGAAGTGTTTCCTTCCTAATAGCCTTTTTTGCATGCAAAATAAATTATTTAAGTGTTTTAAAGGGTGAAGAGTCCTTATTTGCTGTCGAATCCTTTCCCCATCATTACATCAGAGGTTATTGTAGAGCTGGTCTGGCTGTTAGACCTTCAGAACTGTCACAGCTGAGCATTTATTACCCACCTGGCAGAAGACAGTCTATGAGATCGATACACACGCCAGACGTGCACGTAAGTGGTTCTGCTCAGTACACTGACAAAAATATCCTTAAAAAGCTCCTAGTATGCAGCAGTTCTTGCCCTCAATGCATCTACTAGACCAATAAAATTAACAAACAAAAATAAAATAGTGATAAGTGGTTCTGTGAGTCTGAAGCAACAGCTATTAGTTCAGGTCCACCATATTAAATAAAAACTGGCAACTCCCCCTGCTTCACTGAAAGCTTTCACTACCTTCCCCCTCCACCTTCCCCAGCTCTGCTGTTCAGCCATTTTTATAAGCATGTATAATGAAAAAAGCCATGGCTGTGTCTGTGCTATTCAATATGGATGTTCAACCTCACCATTCTGCCACAAGAAGTTTTTGATCTATACAGAAAATTATTGCCATCATGTAGCTAAAGAGATGGCACAGTGTGCCATCCACACTGTTCTGTGAGATGTCAGCCCTTTTAGGTTCTCAAATCTTTATATCAAAAACTTACTGTTTGACAGGCAAACTGAAATATAATTCTACCTCATTTATGGAGGCAGAAAGCAAATTAGCAATACCATGTATTCTGAAATGGGTCCCAACTCACCTCACTTGGGATTCAATTGACCTGGAATTGGCTTTTGTCTGCTGCTCTTGACACAACATGTGAAAAAGACAGAAAGTGTGAATAGTTGCTGAAAAAAATGTTAAAGAAGCTCAGGAGTTGTAAGTGGAAGCACTGACTCAAAAACCATCTGAACAACACCCCTTCCCATCCTACTCAGCACCATACATGTCTCTGGTGTGTGAAGGGTCTGTCTTTGAATCTGTGTTAGACAATATCTTGTACCAGTGACATTGGTTACCCACGTTGCCCACATGTGGGCATTGAAAGCAATCAAACTGAGCACTCACTTATCAGCATCACTGAAATTAAATCAAAACATACAGATAGGATTCAGCTAACCAATCAAACCCCTGATCTGATGGGTCTATACACAAAATATGTGTCCAAGCAGCGATTTTAGTCAAAGCTGGCTCAATTCAGACACTAGGTTAGGAAGGTAGGAAAGTTCCTACTGCTATTTGAGACCCTATAGGAGACAGAAAGAGTAAGGACAGAAAAAGGCGAGGTACTGAGGCAGGCAAGGTAAGGTAAGGCAAGAAAATGGGCTTCTAATGTAGTACATGAGAGAGGAGAAATCTGCTGTTTTCAGAGAAGCTGGAGTATGGAGAAAAGGAATAGCAGGTAGAGGATGACATGGAAATTACTTGGTGTGCATGGGAAAGACAACTGTGAGTAGAAGAGTGGCACAAGTGTAGCTTTTATTATGATGACTTCCCTCCATCACAACTACGTGATTTTACAAACCTGGGAGCACACTGCAGCATGCAGTCCTGGCATAGATGTAGCACTAGTCTCTGGTCCTCAGTAATGCATTAGCATTTTAGGAGTGCCTTCCCTGGCTGAGGGGGGCACCCAGACAAACAGAAAAATGACAGACAGATCCCACATCCTGGCATCACTGTGTTGCCAGCAATGGTGGTTCTCTCCTGCTGCATGACACACCATGAGGAACACACTAAACAAAATTACAAAAAGACAGTTGTCTTTCAATTAGTCATTGGAAAAACAGCAGGAACTGTCTGTTCCTCAGTGCCTCGCTATTGAAAAGTTCCTCCATTTTTCCCACGCAATCACAAATAAAAGAGCTGTTGTTTGGGCTGCACAGAACCAGCACTATACCAGTTTACAAATTAGCACCCTGAATGACTTTCTATTTACTACAGAGTTTTCCTATGCCTTGAAAAATGAGTGGAGCTGTGTCTTCGTACTACTGCCCTGAACCACCAAAGGACTTCTCAGGCAGCAAATCTGAGCACACGAGCCGTGCCAGTGATCCAAACTGTGATTGCACTGCCTTATCCACACACACTGGGCTTGCAGGCCACAGTTCGGCAGACAGGGGGCTACAGGGGTGGCTTCTGTGAGAAGTTTCTAGAAACTTCCCCCACGTCCAAGACAGCTAATGCCAGCTGGCTCCAAGACAGACCCACCACTGGCCAAGGCCAAGGCCAAGCCCATCAGCAAAGGTGGTAGCACCTTGGGGATAACAGATTCAAAAGGGGGGGAAAGAAATTACTGCATAATAGCAACTGCAGGCAGAGGGACAAGTGAAAATATGTGAGAGGAACAGCCCTGCAGACACCAGGGAGAAGAAGGAGGGGCAGGAGGTGCTTCAGGTACAAGAGCAGAGATTCCCCTGCAGCCCCTGGTGCAGTCCATGGTGAGGCAGCTGTGTCCCTGCAGCCCATGGAGGTCTAGAGGGGACCAGAGTCCCACCTGAAGCCTGGGGACAACTCCACGCCAGAGCACGTGGATGCCCAAAGGAGGCTGTGACCCTTTGGGAAGTAGGTTCATGGCAGGACCTGTGGAGAGAGGAGCCTGTGCTGTAGCAGGCTTGCTGGCAGGACCCCTGACCCTGCAGGGACCCACATTGGAGCACTCTGTTCCTGCATGACTGCGCCTGTGGGAAGGACTCATACTGGAGAAATTCATGGAGGACTGTCTCCTGTGGGAGGCACCCCAGGCAGAAGCAGGTGCAGACTGTGAGGAGTCCTCCCCTGAAGAGGAAGGAACAGCAGAGACGTGATAGACTGACCACAGTCCCCCATTCACTGCCTCCCTGCACTGCTGGTGCAGAGAAGGTAGAGAACTTGAGAGTGAAGTTAAGCCCAGAAAAGAGGGAGATATCAGGGAAAGGTGTTTTCAAGATTACATTTCTCATTACCCCACTCTGATTTGACTGGTAATAAATTATACTAATTTCCCTGAGTCTGTTGGGCCTATGATAGTAATTGGTGAATGATCTGTCCCTGCCCTTATCTCAACCCACAAGCCTTTCTCTATATTGTGTCTCCCCTAGCCAGCTGAGGAGGGCATGACAGAGTGGCTTTGATGGGTATCTGCCATCCAGTCAGGGTCAACCCACCACACCACACATCTGAGCTACTGGGTCAGGCTACCACATCTGAAACTGTGTTCAATTTTTAATTACAATATTTAGGATTTATGCTGAAAGTGCAGGAAAACAGTATTTCAGCTACCTTTTAGACTGGATTCATGCACAGGGTCACCCTCAACAGAAAACTTCTCAGCCTGACATCAAAGGCTGGCAAAGAAATATATCCATATACCAACACATTTTTGGGATAAGTACACTCACATATTTTTGTGGCAAGAAAGGAAATAAAGAAAATGAATACTCAAAGGTACAGAAAAAGAAATCACTAAACACAGTTCACACAAGTAATACAGAATTCCTGAGTTGTAAGTAGGCAGCAAGTTCACATTTTTTTTCTCAATGACACTATTGTTTCTCAGGCTCCTTCTACTGTACTCAAGCACAGATTAGTATCAAGCCAGAAAAGTATTTAGCCTGTGGAATTTTGGAAAGAATTTTGGTCAAAATAAAACATTCTACATATGAACTTGTGTGGAAACCAGTATATCAACAGAAGGAATAAATAAATTAAATGATAATTCATAATGACTCTAGAGATAACAAGAAGAAAGATAATTTTATAAGGAAACCTGCAGCAGAGGCTTTCAGATACCTCTGTGTGTTCTAGGTTTCCTGAATCTCCTAGAAAATTTATGTCCTTGGGATTTCTCAACACAAGCTACTGCCCTGTCACCACCTTACCCTTTGTATCCCTATCCTGTATGTGGGAGAATGAGGACAAAGTCTGGGAATGTCAGAGCAGCTCTGAAGATCTCATGATCCTGCTGTTGCACAGAAACCCTCTTCATATGAACAGTCTCATCATCTCTTGGCTTCTCGTATTTTTTATCCAGTCCTTTTCTAATGCATGGAATTATTTTTCTGAAAACCAATTTATATGCTACAATATGTTCACGTGTTGTTAGAATAGAAGAACAACTCAGAGAAGAACAATCTGCTCAGGTCTCATGGAAAATACACCAGATGAATGCAGCCAGGAATTAAACCTAAACTAAAGGCAGTTTCATGGTCTTCCATGAGTTTTCTTTCCTCAGCAACCACAAGACTGCTGTACCCTATCAGTCTGGATGCTGGATTACTCAATCTTTCCTTGTGTCACCAATTTCACATGTCATCTTTTTGTGGATTTACCTGTAGGCCTCGAAGTGACAGAGAATGAAATTTATCTCACCTGATGTTAGATACCTCTTGATTACAGAAATCTACACTTAACCAGTTACTCAGGGTTTCCTTTCTAGGATGCTCTCTTAATGGAGAGAAATGGCTGGGTTTCTGGTTTAATTCACTTGGCCTCACATTAGGAGCAGATGAACTACACCACACAAGGCCTAACCTCAAGTTATTTACTTCTTGTAAAGGGAGCCTTGGTTTCAGTGGTAGGTCCCCAATATGCATGAGAGGTCTACATTTAGACAGATTAATCCCTCTTGGACCTTCCTCACTGGGCCGTGTGGTCCAGCTGAACTTGCCTCCCAGAAGTCTGGAGCTGACTGCAGTGGGAATTATTTAAAGACACACAGTTCCAAGGCTCCGAATTTGCTGGCACTTTGCTTCTCCCCTCCCCAAGGACACGTGCTAGCTGAAGCGTGTACTCTGCACAACTTGCAAAGGAAGGTCCTACACTCACACACTGCTTTGGTAACACACATGCCTGCGTCAGCTCTGCCAGATCTTTCCACAGCCTTAAATAAACACTGTTTGCAGACACATTTTTACACATTTAAGTCAGGTGCTGCCTTACTGTGGTTTTATTCATTTCTGTCTGAGATAATAATTGAGCATTTCCATTTCTTTTGTAACATCTTTCTTTCATCCTACTCCCTCATTCAAGATGTCTGAGAAACTTCTTCAGTGATCATGATAGAGTATCATCATCTGGTTTATGAGACTCAGAACTCTGACACTTTCTAGCTAAACCAGCCAAGCACACTTTTTCCAGTGTCCATATTATGTAGGAACACAGATATAAGCTTAAGCTAGTAATGATTTAGATAAACACAACGCTGACTGGCAGAATAAACTGCTGCTGTGGTGACCACCTACCCAAAGACATCTTTAACTTCAGAATTATTTCATCATCTTCTAGCCCAGGCTTAAAACAAAAGCAGGCTTAGAATATAAAGTATGATTCATTTAAGGAAGCCAGAATCTGGAAGGTAAGAGAACTAAATCTCAGTTACCCTGACGTTCACCAATACTCTATGAAAAGAAAGAAGCACCTCCAGGGAACAACACACCCTGTTCTCAGACAGGCATCTTGGCAAGGTCTCTTGTCCTAATTTCTCTACCTTGATCTTAAAAGGAGATGAGGGTGACTAGTTTGAATTCAGACAGACACTGAAATTCTAAATGTCACTAAAATCAGATGAATGCCACTAAATGGCCGTGGTAGGGGAGGACCCGATCTACATAGAGTAGATTTATGCCAGTTTACAAAATATGAAGTGAAATAGGTAGACAGCGGCTCTCCTTTCAACAATTCAGCTATGCAATAAATTGTCCATATCACAGGGGAAGAAATATGAAGAAGGAAATACAGATCTGGTTGTGTACCACATTAAAAAAAAACCCCTGAAAGATACAACAAGCACAGTATTTGAAATAATATCAAAAATTGTAAAGTCATAGTATAGTTTTGGTTAGAACCTTACATTCAACTTTTCAGAGCCTGTTCCAGAAAATGTTTTTCTCTCACAATTTTTATTCAAAATACTAATGCTACTGCTTATCCCAATAGAAAATATAAAATGGAACAAAATGTATTCATCCCTCATGACATGTAGCCTAAATTCCAAGAACACTGTTGGACAAAGTAAAGAATGCTCCCTTGCTTTAAGCAAGAGGATGTATGTACATTCAATCAAAAAATATGTTTCCCCTGAGGCTCACTGAGGAATAAAGATAGCATTGATGACCATAGCAGGACTGAAGGCTAAGGTTTCCCTTAACTGCCCCAAATTTGCCTTGTTAATTGTACCATAAATTCTCTAGTTCTACATTACAATGGAATATGAGTCCTATATACCTAGAAAAGCATAAAGTAGGAACTCTGGAATATATCACGGGTGGGGGGNAACTCCCAAGGAACGGGATTAGGAAAGGTCTTCTTAAATGAGGTTCCTGAGCTGAACTCAAACAGGATAAAGCTCTCCTAAAGTGCTCACTCACAGGGGGGCAGGGGAAATAAGACTTAAATACAAACAATTGGACTGTAGAAATGTATCATCAGATGAAAATTTTCGTTGTCTTTTTAATTGCATTTATTTCTTAGAAAGTTGAAAAACACCATTCTAGTTCTTCTACAGGATCAGAAACCAATACACTGTAACTAAGATTTGTTATTAAACATAAAAAAACCTAAATGTGACTCCTGACTCATGTTTTCTAAACCCCTTTTATCTGTCACGCTACATAACTAAATGAGATTGCCAGATGTCCATAAACAATGAGGGAGACAAAGACAGAAACCTTTCAGTCAAGAGAGAGAAACAAATCTTTTCTATCAAACAAACCCAATTTTTAATCCAAAGAGAGGGAAATTTTACTGCTGAGAGGTAGACAAGACAGTAACAAATATCAAGTGCAGAAATTCCTTCAGGGACAAGGAGGACACTTTTAAATCAGGTAGATGTGCAACTCAGGGGACACGGAGGAAAAGGAGGAGCATTTCGCACAAGGAAATCCTAAACTTGAGCCTATGGAAAACACCGGGTACAGCCACTTTGTCCCACCTTATTATGAATGGATGATGTGGGTTTAAATCAGCTCCTGTCTGTTGCCCAGGCCTCTGGCAGCAGGCAGTCGCATTATTGGGGTGGCCAGCACCCCAAAAATCCACTACCATTCGCAAGTTCTTTAATAATAGCTGATTCGGTCTATTATAAAATGAATTATTTATTAATAGACACAAAACTAACAGACATAAGACTTAAGAAAGACTACTACTACGCATGGAAAAGATTTTTAAAAAGACATACTAGTATTTACATGCGGAATTAAAGGTACCATTAAAATTACAGCTAGCTGAGAAATGGTATAACTTAGGATTCAGCGCTTCTGACCATCCAGTTATCTTGATGGGGTACACATCAAAGTCCTTTCCCTCAGTTTCTGGAAAAGTAACCTGGAGTTGGTCCCAGGCTCCAGGGAGAAATATTCTCGCACATCTCCACAGAGTGTGTAAGAGACTTCTGCCTCTGTGATCACTGTGTGGGCTTTTATAGACATAAGAACTGTGTCTTCTGGTCAAGAATATTTCTTTCATCTCTTCCCACATTTGCTTTCCAGACTAAGATGTGGATTCTCAGCTGGGTGTCTGAGCCCTTTTGGCGCCAGAGATAGCCCATGCTGGGCCTGTGACCCGCCTGAGTTGTCTCCTGCGTATGCACCGGCTATCTGTGGCAGAGGGAGGGGGTACACCTGTCCTGTCACACACCTATGTCAGAAATTCCAAAGAGAGGTGTTTCACAGTAAAGCTTTAAGCTTCTTCATTATTTGCCATATTCTGTGACTGGAAGTTGTTGCAGCCTGCAGCAGAGCTGGGATGTGGGGTACGCCTCTCTCTGATCCTCTCCTTCTGCCCCAGTTTTCATTCATTTAAAACAGGAGCCAATGATGGCCATGGAAAAAGCATGTGAACCAAATCCACCAGATTTTGAATCTTTGCATAAGGCTGGAAATACATTGTAAGATTTTTTTCCTCTGAGTTCCTGTGAGGTATCAACTTCAGTATTTGATGGACATTTTAAAAAGCATATGTAACTATATTTGTAGTAGCAGAGAAGCTTCCCAGTTGCAGAGAAGGAACTTTGTGACTAAATATAAAGGCTTAGTTAGACAGCCTGTATTTGTGTCCTAGCAAGGGGTTCATCTTTAGGGAAGAAGCGGATAGAAAAATAAATGGAAATGTTTGCCAGCAAGAAGAGGCCTAGAGTGCAGCAAAAAAAGATTGTGTAAAGAAGGTACAGCTGAATGAAGAAATGCCTGAATATTCTGTGACAAGCCATAAAGCAGCAACACTTCAGGTTACTTTCACAGAACCTGCCAAATCACATTAGAAATCTGCATCGAGCCTGCAAAATCAAACAGACAGAAGTTAAAAAATTCCAGAATTGATGTTATCTCTTAATTTTATCCTCTTCTTCCACAAAAGACTTCAGGCTTTACTCTGTGTGTGCAATCTAAATCCCACACCAAACAAAAAGGAGATTTTCTTCTCAGTGTCCCCATGGCTATCACCCTTAGTATTTTGGTGCTCCACAAAATTTCTGTTTAACATCACAAAAGCTCTGAGAATGGATCTGCCACTACAGGTAATATTATCTTTATCTTTAAAATAGAAATTTCAGACATTACCACAGCACATATTTGTCATAGATCCATGTGCTTGAGTACTCCTGCTACAAATCAGACACTTTGAGGGGGTAAGGGTGACCCACACCTTTCCTGGCCCTCGAGGAACTCAGAGGCAGAGGGGACCAAACCTCCAGAGCAGCACTGGGGGTTATAGCCCCCAAGCTGAGCAGCACCAGCTGGCTGCTGTCTCCACTGGGTCCAGCTCTTCCCTCCAGAGCAACTGACCTTGGGAAAAGCTGCCTCTCAGGGTGCCGCTGCACAAGCCAAGCAGAGTCAGAGGTCTGGCACCCAAGCTTGCACCATGACTCTCTTTTATTCAGCAGTGTGGAAAAGGCCAAAAAACTAAGCCCCCATTCTTTTTTTTTTTTTTTTGCTTCTTTTATCACATATCTGCAGGAAATTAATACCTCCCTAATTCATCCCCAAAGCACCATAAAAGTCTTTGATGAATAATTGAACACTTTTTACAAAAAAAAAAAGTATTTCTGATATCATACACTCAGAGGAGTTGTAAGTGATCATTTTAACATTTCCTTCTGTCCCTGAGTACTCAAGTGTGCAGTATTAATGTTATTTCAAAACCTTAAAAAAACTTTAAGAAAAATAGTAATATAAGCAGTTATACTAACACTTATCTGTCTTCTTAGTAGGGATCTAGGATATTCGTCTGTAGTGAGTGTTCCTCGTATTGGACGAGTAATTCAATATCAATGCTTGATGTGATGCTGTGCTTGGAAAAGGACCAGTGACACCTTTTCATGAATAGATAAAAGATGCTGAACAGAGAAGCAAGGACATGCTTTGACGCTGTGTTTTGCAGTGGTGACATCAGTATTGAAAGTCCTTTTTCTATGTATTGTTCTGGTGTCAGTGTATTAAAAAGGTTACCAGAAAAATTATCCGAAAGCAGGAGAATATGTCTTAAAGACTCAAAGAATTTAATTTCTTTAGCTTATCAAAACAAAGCGGGGTGCTGACTTGACAGTTTTGTGACTACCAAATGCCAGGTACGAAGTAGATCTCTGATCTAACAAAGAAAATGTTTAACAGAGGGCAGGTGCAGATTAAAGGTATGTATTTGAAAAAATTGCAACAAATCACCAAAGACAACCAATGAACTCTCTGCCTCTTCATGTCTTCAAATCGAAACCAGACGCCCTCCTTCAAAATATGCTTCAGAAAATCCAAATGATTTTTCTCAACTTACAAGTAAAGAAAGGAACAGGAGGAAATAGATGAACGGTAAAGACTAGGTGACATTAATTACCAGATTTCCTGGCCTCGAAGCTATTCCTTCGGCTTTCTGTGAAGTAGTTTCAGCCATCTACTGATAGTAGAGGAATAGTGAGGTCCGGGAAATTTTGAACTGTTCTCCAGATTTTCGCAAGAAGCAATCTCTAATCCTTCTGTCCTTGTCCCCGTCCCAGTCCTCTGGAGCCACTCTCTCCCTCCCTGTCCCTTCCCTTCCACTCATCCCACCCCTCACGCACGGTTTCACTTTCTCTTCTCTCGTCCCTCCCGCCGTCAATAGTGGGAGACGGAGAAAGGCAGAGGAGGCACCGGGAACGAAGCTCGCTGCTTTCACTTTTTCCATCCTAAATAAAAAGTTTAAACTTAGAAGAGCTGAAAAGGAAAACGGGAAGGCAGGGCACGCTGCGCCAGGAGCGACACGGTCGCTGCGAGCCCGACAAAGCAATTCCCACGTGGAGCACAAGCCCCGGGGCAGCCGTGCCTGGTCAGAGCCCGCGGGCCGGCCCGGCAGCGGCATCCGCTCGCCACCTCCCGGGCAGGGCGAGGAAAAGGAGGAAAACAGCTCTGCCGAAACCCGGGATCGAACCAGGGACCTTTAGATCTTCAGTCTAACGCTCTCCCAACTGAGCTATTTCGGCTGCCGGTGCGCTTTTCCTGGCGTGACATAGTACTAATCCGTGTTTCCACAACCGTCACCTGACTGCTCACGTCTCATGATTTAAATAAAATACGTGTTATTAGCCCTGCGGTGCTGGGTGCCAAAAACGAGTCAATGATGGGTCTTTGCAAACAAAATTATGCCGTAAGCCAAAGACAAATCAGCAGTAACCAAAACATGCCTATACAAACTTCTATGCACAACACTCATCAGCATGAAGGTGTTTTGGCAGTGGCTCCCTGGATTACTGGAGGAGGTAAAAGGAACCAGAACATTATGTGGGACTTAGGAGCATTAAATTGGCAGCATTTTAGCTTCAGTTTTCAGAGACTTTATTTTAAAGCCGGACAAATTGTGTGCAAAGATGATGGTACCACAAAGAGAATAGGAAGGGCACCTGCACCTTCTTGTGTCCGTGGTCTTGCTGGGTGATGCATGTGCCAGTGGAGAAGCTCCGTGTCCGCATAAATCACAAATCCTGACTAAGCAGTGTTATGAGAAAAATAGTTTACATTCATGTTGTTGATTAGGCCTTTATTTCAACAGGCAACTGCTCACACACTCCTGTGGCTACAGGGCAAACCGAGGGCCCGCGTTAGCACCTGTGGTGGACACCGACATCTCAAGTTTGTGTTGGTCTGCACAGCCCGTGGTCTAGGAAAACCCACCTGTGAGGGCATCTCCTGTTCACACGTTCTGCACACATTGAGGGGAGAGAGGCTGCTTTGCAAAACTGTCCACTGCTGCTCCCTTCTGTTAGTAAAAACTAAACAGACTCTCTTCAGTAATACTAGAGGAATTTAACAAATCCCTCTTTTTTCGAGTGGGGAAGAAGTAGCTTCAGCCCAAGCCAGCCATGTGAATATTTGGTAAGATAAAGCACTCTGTTTCCTTTTATTTTCAGAGTGTATTTTTCCTCAAGTTGTCCCACATTTGTGGGTTCTTCAGGAGCTGATATATTTTCAGAAGTCAAAGACCTGTTTTCAGAAGTACAAAGGATGAGGACTAAAGCAGCAGTTTAGTGGCTGAAAACAAACACTCTTTACAAAAAAAAAATCAGTTAGGGAGTGGTTAAAAAAAACCCACCCACACTTGTGCTTAAGAGGCGTGTGAATAACATACTGATACAAAATCTCATCTTCTCATGATTTTCCACTGCCACTAGCAATGATTGTTTTGCTGAGAAATGATGAATGTAATCCCTTAACAAGTGTGTCTCCTACTGCTGTAGCGAACATGATCTCTCATGAGATCTTTTGTGCAGATAAACTCCAAATGTGTCACAGCATGCACAGAAGTCAAAACACTATTGACTTAAGAGTTTTCATACATCACAACAATCACTACTATGGAGCAATGGGTTATTCCGATTTTTATTTTTAGAAATCTTTGTTCTGCCAGGTGAAATGGAAATGGCAACGGAAATAAAAACTAAAGGTAATGCAAAACAAAATTAAACAAAAGAGAAGGACAATTCAGGCTTAGCATATTTAATAAAAGAGTCAGCTTTTCCCCTAACAGAATTTAGCAAGGGGGGTTGTACTAAAAGTTCCTCCTTCTGAAGAGTAGAAGGATATTTGCATTTCATGGCTGTCTCATGAGCATAAGAACACAGTTTTAGCAAAATGGAGATTCTGAGTCAAAAAAACCACAAACAAACAAAAAAACCCACATTTTTCACCCACAGTCCTTCTCTTACATCAAAGAAAGCACGCAGTGGACAAACAAAAGTTATTTTCTAGTCCATCATCTTATGACAATGTAAACCAGCCTCAACCAGAGCTGACAGCCCTTCATGCCAAGCAGCACACAAATTTAAGCAAGTGTCGAGGTCAGAGCAGAGAAAGCCCTGGAGAAAGTAAGGGTTCTCTCCGTTGCACAAACTGGAGCCGATACACACACACACACCACCAATGCCCCACAGCTCGCAGGGAAGCTGTGGCTGCCCCATCCCTGGCAGGGCTCAAGGCATGGATGGATGGGGCTCTGTGACCCTGCACATGGGCAGGGAACTAGGTGATCTTTAAGGTCCTTTCCCACCCAAACCACTCTCTGATTCTGTGACTGCAGCTGGCCCTGCCTCAGCTGCTAACTTCACTGTCTTCCAAATCCTTTCACTTGCTGCTGGCAAGGGACACACTGAATAGCAGCTGTGGTACACCAGGACAGTGAGGTAGCAATGCTGGCTTTCCCCAGTGCACAAGGGATTTCAGGAGCTGCTTCCCAAAGATCTAATCCAACTCAGAACAGCAAGCCCAAAAAGAGATGCAAACTGATAGCAGTCCCCACATAACTTCCCAAGTTCTTGAACAGAACCTGGATCAAAACCTTTGCCAAAGTCCAGCCCTTCTCTCTTTTAAAGTTTTAGCAATTTAAGTGACATACAAATTTACGCCATTTATTTTCTTACTGGTGTGGCCTCCCTTTGTTCTGTGACACAAACTTTGAGAAAATGTACTGAAAGATTAGAGTGCTCACAGTATTTTACATCACTACCTTTGCCTTCTACAGAAATGTTTCTCAGTAAAACCAGTGAGAAATAAAACCTAAAAGCATCACACTTCTCCACATCAACAGTTCACTAGTTGATCCTCTGCCCTCTTCTTCCTACAGAAGGCAGAAGGCTAATGGCAAAATAAGCTGTTTTCTTTAACAGAAAATAGACTTTTCCCTGTGAAAGAAACGCTCCTAACAGACCACTCCTCTGCTAAGAAAATCTGATCTACAGCAAAGTAGCTCAAAGGAAAAGCCTCCTAGATTTTTAAAACATATATATTTCAGTATTTTAAAATGTGCAGGTATATATTTACTTTTATATATACATACAAGCAGTAACACAAAGCCAAAAAGCTCAAACACTTTGATGAATTAAATCTTCAAAAACATTTAAATAAACTAGAGCTGCTTCCATTAAAAATTAATAGATCCTATTGAAAATCCACTTCCTAGTAGTATCACTCCTTTGGATAGTCACATAAATATCAAAGCTTGCATCTTCAGCATCTAAACATTAAAAACAACTTTCAAAAGTTCTATTCAATAAACCAATCACCCACTCCTGCTTTCCTCCATGCATTTCTGATAATATTATTCCTAGTGCTCCACGGACACTGTACCTATTTTCAAAGCTTTAAAACATTTTTAAATTAAAGTTTATGCAGGTCTAAAGTAATAAGATTTTAGTTATCTGTAATCTTTACTCCTGAAAACACAACACAGCCAGTATTCCAGTATAAGGAGATGTGAAAGACACATATTTTCATGCAACTCACTCAAAGCAGCTGTCAGAGTAATCACAAACACAGCTAAGACAGATCTTTCCTGGACTTAAGCTATTTCTGGTACTGACTTTTGCAAAATACAAAACAGTAAGATGGAAATCGTAAGGAAGGATGTACATTGTAAGGAAAATATATCTCAAGAAAAGTATAAAAATTAAGGAAATATTTGAATGTAGTCAGCAACATGTGTTTGACAATGACATTTTAGTGATTCATCCATAAAAGCACATCTGGTAAGCCAAGTATGCTAACACAGCATTACATATGAAGTCCTGTAATTTCTACCTGTCCCAAATGGAGGCTTTTACTTCCAAACCAAGTATCAGAAGCCAAAAAAAATGTAACTGCCACACAATTCAAGTCTAGAATTATTATCCTACGTTGTCACAGAAAACTCACCTTCAATAACAGGCTCCCAGACTTTAAAACCCATATTTGGCACTGCAGAAAGCCTAAAAACTTCCCGGTTAGCCTTCTTTTAGAGTGACTCTTGCCAACCAAAAGTGGCATTTTATCAACAGCACGATGCACCTCACAAGAGGTGTCATGAAGTTTGGAACACTTGTGCTTCAAGAGCTAACTCCCAATTTCTAAGACCCTTTGGAAGTCACAGCTTTTTCTGAGTACACCACAGCATCCCAGTCCTGTGGCTCCTGCATCTCTGCCCAGGGGCCACAGAGGATCAGGGACTGTGTCAACTACAGAAGCTGAAGTGATAAAACCAAGAACAGTGGTCTCTTATGTCTGCCGGAAAAGTGAAGACAATTTTTTCAGGATAGAGAGAGAGCTAAGAAATATTTTTTTTAAAAAACCCACCATCTACTTTTTTAGCAGGTTTTTCTTAATTAAGAGAAGCCAGTTACACCATAATATTTATTACGAAATCAACTTCGAACAAGATTCACTGACATATTTCTAGAATAGAAGGGTTTTTCCCAAATTTTATATTAAAACTCAAATACTGTTTTATCTTTAAAACGTTTATTACAGAAAAGACTTGGGGAAACGCTGCATTGATTAAGGTCTGCCAACCCATAATTCACAGAAAAAGAAGCATTTAAAAAAATTTTCTCCATAAGTAGCCTTCATATCACAGAAAATAAGATCACTGGAATGTTAACTGTGTTCCAGTATTTCAAGTTTGTTACAATTACAGCTAAGGAAAGGGAATTTACATGTAATAGACAGTAATATAGTAAAAAGCAGACAAAGTTTAAGGAAATGCTTCTGGAAATCTCAGCCAGCACACCTGCTACTTCTTGACGTCTTTCCCTCCTAGTTCCCCTTAAAAAGGGGCATTTAAAGTTATAGAGTAGATAAAGTTTAATCAGTCGTCTATGAAAGTTAATAGCGCACCAGCAGAGAAATGGATGGAATCATACAGGTACTGTATCCAGCTTTTGTCAACCAATTTATAGTCCCCAAAAAATACATTATTTCTCCCCTTGATTAAAAATAAAACCCAATTCTTCGAAGTGACAAAAAATTACATATATATTACACAGTAAAAACCAACTAATACAGATGAATAATTCCAGAACAAAAACGAATTTTACTCCCAGTCTCAAAAGCTGCAATCACAGTTAATTATTCTTATAAGGCAGATTTTACTTCAGTTACACTAATTTATAACATTATAAATATTCTTCACTCCATACAGTTTTTTAGTATCAATACCTAGTGAGAATAGAGTATTGCACCGAAAGCTGAAATTAAGAGGTTCAACTTATAAAGTGCTGAAACCATTCCAAAGTTGTGCCATACTGTGGTTCTTTACTCATCATGGTTCATGGATCTTGAATACATTAGGAGTCCAGTGTGGCCACTTGATTGCAGGCTTTGAAGAAAAGATCGTATGAGGTAGAAAAAACTCCTTCAGGTTCTGTGCCACACTACGGACCACCGAGCTGAGCAAATGGCTCTGTCACAGGAAAGGGCTCCAAAGCTTTCTCTGGGTTTTTCCAGTTGTGAAAATTTTCTCTGTACCATTCAACTGATATGGAGACAATGTTGATAAGTCAAGTTGACCAGGGATAACAGGGAAATCCAAATATTCCACGGACATCATAAGACTAACAACATGCTAATTTTCTTTATGGAAAATTTTAACCAACAATACTAGAAAAATCTAGTATAAACTTTATAAATTCTTTGTAAGAATCAGAAGACTTACTTTATCATTAAAAAGTGATTATCCCTGTTTTTCTAGTCTTTTTTTCTAGTCATGTAAATTCACTACTTAGAAAACAGCCAATTTTATGCAAAATTCAAGTGTTACATTCAATCTCTTTAGCTTCTCAGTAACTAACCTCTAACCCATTTCCCTCCTTTCCCTCTCCCTTCTCCCATCACTCCTAAATCAGTGTAAAAGTCATCAGTCTTACTTGTTTTCATTATTCCTTCTTTCCAAGGCACTTTAGGTCTCCATCCTAAGTTGTGCATTTTTTCTGATTTCATTGGGTATCTCAGGTCATTTGTAGGCCTGATGAAGTATAAAATGCATATGGAAAACAATCTGATTATACTTCTTCATTAATTAGAGATGCAGTACCTCACATTGTCTTCCAAGGAACATTAGATATGCTTCAATTTTGAAAATTCCCATCAACATGAACGGATTGCACTGCTTTCAAAAAATACATGGCAGCTGAGTGCAGCTACAACAATACAATTCAGTTTGTACAGTCAGCTACTTGAAATTGACTACAATAAATATTAATTAGTATTTCATTGGCACAAAATGAACGCAAAACTCAAATCACTGCCAATGCAATTGTGCAAATCAGTGCATTTGCAATGCAAAGTCAGTGTTTTCTAATATTAGCATTTACATTTTTCATCCTGAAAACCCACAAATTTACACATACTTTAGATTTAAAACACACAGGCTTCCAAAGTGGCATCATTACAGTGGCTCACTAGCTACACAAGCTTAGTAATACTGAATATGTAGAATCCCAAGCTGCAAGATTCAACACAGAAAGACACATTTTATATTTAAGCATGGAAGAAAATTTCACTTCCGCAGTCTGGCAGATAGGTAGCCTAGTCTAGCATTCCTGCACTACTGGCACTGGCATATTGAATAGTCAAGGTACATGTGCAGGCACAAACCGAGTAGTTATCACCGTTACTGTAACATGCTACTCTCAAGCAGAAGCAGAACTAATTTTTCTGTGGCAAGTAACCTCCATGACCTTTAAGTCACTCATTACAGAATTACACAGTCATAAATTAGGTATGTTAACAATCTTTTATAGGACCTCAACATTCCCTGAAACACGTATTCCTATGTGGTTAGTTTTCCCAAGCCCATTTACGTTTAAACATTAGCAGACAGGGCCCAACACACACAAAGAAACATCTCAAACTGAATTACACTGAGAACTCCTGAACGCTCACATCATGTGAGCCAAAGGCAATTTGTTCAAAGCCCTGTGATACACTCAGATAGGATTCTGAAGAACATTTCCTTTTAAAAACAAAAGTTAGTACGTTTTTAAAGGCACTTCAGTTGCCATGATAACAATCCAAATGTGAACAGAAAGTGAGAATTCTAAAGGCCGTAATACTTAACTGCTATCAGTAGACATGTCATTTCTAATCACTCTGGAGAGAGTGATATCTAAAGTAAGCAGAGATTTATTGTTGCTGCAGAAAAGAAATGGCGATAAAACAACAGAGCCAAACCAAGCCCGATATTAAGGACAGAAACACACAGCAAAAGCATATCTATAAAAGCTACCCATTTTTACCACTGCCCTAAATTTGGTACCTTAGAGCTTTACGTCTACTTTTGAGATAGCAGCTTCAGCTTAAGATGGAAATCTGAAGCTAACTACACCCCATAGGCACATATTCCTGCCTGTGGAGAGTGGGTCTTACTATAAAGTAGATCTAAGTCTGAATTAGTCACATTAATGCCAAAATACTAAAGCTAAGTGAGAGGTGATGGGATTCATCTCACGAATAAACTGTCCAAACTACCGTGAAGGGAAAATTTAGTTGCTCTGTAATACCTGTTCTCTTCCCAGAGCAGACTTCAGTAGTGAGAAGTATGAAGGAAGTTTGAAGACAGACAGATTAGCATTACACATTCCCCTTCAAGACACACATTCTGACCTACAGATCCAAATAATAAAGGAAAATCCTGTTTACCTAAACAGAACCCTGACCATAGCTGTCAAATCCACTAGCAAAGGAAAAAAAAATTTAAGGAAGCAAAACAGTTCTTACTCCCTCAAAAGTGTTCCCTCTTTCAGAGCAGGAACACTTCCACAAGAAACTATTTGGTTATGAGTCTCAGAAACCTTCAGGACAAAACTATCCTGCATGTGCAGCACATCCTACATGTCCTCCACATTCCTCACCTGTCTTTAACATAATCCATCCAGTGCTCCATTTCAGACTCTGAACTGGTCTTCTTTATCTGTCAAGAAGAAAAACAAAGTATCACTCCCACACATCTTGGGCTGTCTAAACACCTATTTAAAAAATAGGGGGTTTTAAATAAGATTTAGGTTTGTTAAGAAAAAACAACCACCAAATAAAAAATATAAACCACAAGCAGAAATGGTCTTTTGTACACTGAGTCTTCAAAGCACCGAAATTATCAGAATTATCTAGAACAACTCCAATCTGTCTCCTTCACCCGAGCCCTGCCAGAACACCCATAATCAAACTGTTAGATTTTAATAGTGCCACACTCTCAGACCAAAACTAAAGCAGTCAGCATGAAAAAAAAGGTAATTAATCATGATGCCAGTTACGTCCCAGTCAGGATAACTGATGCAGCAGCCCAACGCAGCACAGCCCATACTGCAAACTTACACAGTCCAGCTGCCACAGAAAGGGTAGCACATCATTCTGCTGCGTCTTCCAACACTCACCACGAGATTAAGCTCTTTCAGAGCTACAAAAGGTGTGTAGAATTATTCATATGTGCAGTGAAAACTGGTAAAGAAAAGCATCAGAACTGTTTACTCACTAAATGGATCAGCTCCTTCGCAAGCTGGGCAATGGACATCTCAAAGTTAGTTCCAATGTTATAAATTTCACCTGGTTTCCCCTCCTTCAGGACAGTAAGGAATGCTTCTACCACATCAGTCGCATAAAGGAAATTCCTTCTCTGAAGTCCAGAACCGTGAATACAGCTTAAGAAAAGAAAAAAGACAGAAAAATTTTGTTAATCCTCAAACAGACACATTCAATTTACTGGACTGTGTTTTAAGCAGTTTTGCTGTCAGGTGGTCACCTGAAGGTATCTTAAGTAGCTGACATGCAAACAATCCTTTAAGGAAATCCTGTTATTAAAATAAGTGATTAATAACTTAGTTATGTAATTATGATTTTTTAAACTAGCACATATTTATAACTGCAATTAGAGTTTTATAGCACAAATACTACAAAAAAAAATGCAAGTTACCTACCATTTTCTGTTCTGTTGCAACAAAGATATAAACTTTGGAATAACCTAAGGAATTGAACAAAAAAAAAAACAAAAACAAATGACTCCACTATTTTAGAAGCTGCTATTCTGCAAAGAATAAGGAACTTCAACAGATATGTAACATTATTTTAATAAGATCCTTTACATACTTTTAAGTTTTATTAAGTCTAATGAAAGAATGTATCAAGCCTAGAAACTGCAAGGATTTTGTTCTGTAAGAGTAGATGCCTCTATTGTATTGTAAGCCTTATCTTTCTGGCAGTTACAAATGTAACGTTTTTACAAAAAAAAAGTTTCCATTACTTTTGCACAGAGCAGTGCATTAGTCTAACTAGAAATAATTATTGCCAACAGTTCAGAACAACATTTAAACATCCACCAAACTGCAGTAAATCTAGAACCAAAGAGTTGTTAAAATAGTTAAATTTGGAAGAGAATCAACAGAGAATTTTAAGATAACACGGATAAACACAGCTCAAGTGACAGTGTGCTTGCTGCACAAAGATTTACAATATTATGTTCATCTACAAGCTTAGATGCATTCATAATGCCCCGGATACTTCATAACCGTTAGCCCCATTATTAAAGTTCTTAAACTGAAGCCATTAGAAAACTATTCAAATTACTTAAATTTTGTTAACTCCCTACTCTAAACATAGGAGCAGGATACTAGGTAAAATTAAAGATTCATCAAGCCTAGTGCCGTGTTCTCAGCAGTAACTAAAATCTGGTATGTGAGGAAGAATATATGTAAGTAAAAAGCAAGCAAATAGTGATACATCCCCTGAATATACCCCCAAAAATCATGCAACCTGTAGCAAGACACAGATCAGGGAAAAATGTATTCTAAAAGCCATTGCTTATCCACCTGCAATAACGTAAGTGAAAAATAAATTTACTGGGGGAAAAAACCCACAGAAGGTGAAAAGCAATTTGAATTAAAAAACACCTCTGTAGTACTGTAAAATGTAGCTACATTTCCCACCAGCTCCAAAATCCAAAGAGTACACGTGATTATCACTTTCATTCCATCAGTGTATTTCCATTCACTAACCAAGCATATTCTGGTATTGACTTAAAAGGGCAACTCCTTCTCACAAGTAACTGTCTTAAATAGTTACCTTGCACAATCTGTATGAACGTGTGCAAAGACAAGTCACTTTGCACCACTTCTCACCATACATGAATGGTATTGCTTCACCTTACTTATATTCTGTGCAGGTTGGAACATCCCTTTCTGTACCAGACATATTGTGCTCTCAGTTTACTTTTTGAAATGTTTCCCTTAGTTATTAAACACTCACAATTACAGAACATGATATGAGTTAATGTAATTTGTAGGGGAAGTCTGTCAAAATATCCTCTGAAAAACAGAAAAACTACAAAACAAAGTTGCTGTCGTAAAATTAATTTAAACTACAGGCCTCTCATTGAAGTCTTATCAACAATCAAAAAATACGTGTTCAGAGTAAGATAGGCTAGCGTGAGCTCAAAATACATAACCACATGTTAATTGCAAGAGTGCTTTTTTCAAAAGTCATCCCATGCACATGAGAAAAAAGTAACCTCACTGCAACCCTGAATTATGGTACACCAAAGCTCAGAGTAAAGCACAGTTCAACTTACTTTTTCTGGATACTGATGTGGTCCGTAAACATTACTGCTCCGTGTGATGACAACTGGAAACTGGACAGCATTAAACATAGACGTGATTACATCGGAAAGCGTACATCAGTAAAATTCTGTAGGCTTCCTGCTGATCAAGATATGAACTGACACATGCACAGTGCTTACTCAATAATCTGCAAACCCTTACAAACATTACTGAATTAAGCTATCTGTATTTCTGCCAAATATGCAAGGGTCTCCAGCCTTCTCCAGCTCCGCCTGTTAGGAGCATCACAAGTGACAAATGTTTGAAACCTCTCTTGCTCTGGAACCACCACAGGACTACTCCCACTTCTTCCAATGTTTCACAGGTTATTAACATCCTATTCTTGTCCACTTTTTATCAAAAACATTGTATATCAAGAACAAAAGTCTGTAGTATTCAAAATATTAAATGTGTTTGCTTAAACAAATCTAATAGGGCTTTTTCTCTGTTTTTTTTTGCTTAAACTATAAGCCTAGTCTTAATACAATTTGAATTATGCATGTTCTACTTCTGTGTAATATTTTTGTACTTCCTTCAAGCTTAGTACTGGTTTTTAAATTCCTAATGTTCTCTTTGACCATTTTACCAAAACATATTTTTAGATACTACAGTTCAGATTTAGAAACCAAAAATTAAAAACATCTAACCTGTCCCCACTGTCTTGCAGTGTATCTTCACCACTTATGGATGGAGATTCTCTAACACATCCAAACTACAAGACTAACAATACAGAAAGAGGTGGACTAGTACCGATTTTTCTTTTATACTCTTATGTACATAATACAGACACTTAATTACAGGCTTCAGAGTTTTTGAAGTTTCCATGGACCTACCTGGAACCTTTCCCAATAGGACTGAACAAAACACTCTGCAGCTGCTTTAGAGGAGGCATAGGGATTTGTTGGACGTTTTGGTGAGGATTCATCAAATTCCTAAAATGAAAAGAAGAATTTGCATTACTCAATTTCTTTTGCCCCAACAAGACTTAAAGTTACAAAAGAAATAAAAATCTCTAAATATCCAAGCACATCAGTCTGACAAAGTCCCCTTACAACAGAAGACCATAACAAAAGACAGCCTATTTATTGAACATAGGAAGCAGACAGATTACCAAGTCCTCAGATTTTTATCTTATGAAATAATCACTGTCACTACAGGAAGGCTCAATCCATTCCAGGCTCATATTGCCTCAGAGAGCCATTGGACCACCACTAGCACACTGAGCTTTTCAGTCCTAAATAAAAGATGTTTTTCTTAAATTTTTCTGTAACTTTATTTCTGTAAAAAATGTAGAATTTCAACCCAAAAACCTCCAAAGCAAGGCTTCAACAATTCTGACCAGTTCCAGAACAGGTATCTTCTAGGCTATCCTGACACTTTAATCTACTTCTCACTTGAAGTGAGAAAAAAAACAAACCAAAAGAAGGAAGGATGCTACACAAGGTGCAATTGGTAACAATCACCTTAGAGTGATTAAAACACTCACTGTTCTTGTCTGACCTCTGCCTCTGAAATTAACTGGCCTTCCTCCCCTGAAAGAAAAAAACTCTGCGAGAACTTCTAGTGTGATTCACAAAGAGAAGAAAAGCAGATTAAAGTTGTCTTTTCAAGGCCTAGAGACAAAAAAAATTTCTCTTGAAGGTATCAGCTAAGCTATGGGTCTACACTGAAGAAAATATCATCCTTGGGTATCAGAAAAGCCTACAGATGGAAGTTGAAGGAACTGATAAGGACATTGCGATAGTAAGTGCATAGAACTCTTCTGAAATACATTAATATTTTCATGGACTATGGCAAAAGGTTCCTTGACTGTTATTTATGCCTTTAAAAAGATGAACATGCATAACTTGCCTTTTTACTGAGCTAAATTACATTTCCTGAATTAAGGTCAGGTATAAATTGTCAAAAATCAAAGATCTCCATAAAATAACAAGAAACATCTGAATATTTATTACAGTAATACAGGAATTGTTTCCTGTGTGAATTGTCACTACCTACAGTTCTGTTAGCATTTTATCTAGAATATAAAGCAGTTCACTGCCTGTCAAGCTGTGCACATTACTGAAGTCTCATGAATGCTCCAGGACAAAACCTGTATAATACACTCCTTTGATACTATCTCTGAGGAGTAGTGACACCATTAATGACCCAAATCTCATTGCTTTAGACAATACATATGCAATATAAAACATGCTACCAAAAAAAAAAAAAAGGGACAGTTTTGATACTTAGCTTTCTAGAAGCAACCAGTGCTTACTTAAAGTCAAACATTTACAGAGGCCAAGGAAAGTTAGACTCTACTTTGTTTTCACTGTTAAAAGCAGGTAAACTAGAAAAATCCTCATGCATTTTCAAACTCACCTCATCAGTGCTACCTCCATATACTTCATCTGTACTGACATAGACAAACTTCTCCACATTGGCTTCATGTGCAGCAGCAACCAGCACATTGGTGCCATAAACATTCACATAGGTGAATTCCAGGGCATGCCAAAATGAAAGATCTACATTAAAAAATTCAGACAATTCTGATTAAATTTAGGCAAGACAGGGCTATTGGTTCCACTTGGAGGCTGCAATATAGATCCGTCAGATAGCAATGTCTTTATTAAATGAAGGCACCTTCTACACTTGAAGACAAAAATAGTTGTTCTCAACAAGAGGCTGGAATCAGGAGCAAAAGCTTGCTGGCTATGGACTTTTTAATCTAAAATAGCATTATCTAACTTTATGTAAGTGGCAGCATAACTACCTCCCATCTCAGTAGGAAAGGCTAAGCACAGTAAGAAGAGTGTCATTCAAAGACAGCTGCAAGATGCAGTAATATGGACCTATGACTATTAACTCACAAGCAGCTGTTTTGATTCTTACAACTGTTCCACTGACCTAATGACTTTGTGCCTACCGAATCTGACAATTTCGAGAAGTATTTTCCTGGAGAATTCTTTGAAGATTTCTTCTCATGATGGAAGGAATATGGTGGGGATTGTTCTTATTAACAGTGATACCAAAAAACAGCCATCTGAAACAGGCACTTTATAATTCATTCTCTCTTTTTAGCACTGAGACAAGATTCCAATGGGACTTACGCCTAATCCTTCAGCTTTCACACTGTTTTTTCATGCGACATTGGAGCTAATTAAGTAAAAAACTTCAGACCACGTACAAAGCCCCTCTCCACTGTCTTTATGACTCCCTCAGTACACTGTCAGCTACATGTGAGTCCAGATGGAATTTAAAAATCTAATTAATGCAAACAAAAAAGGTACATTACCATTTATGTGCAATGAAAACAAGACAAGTTAGATGAAGCACTTTTTAAATCAAGGCTGTGAATCCCTCTAAATTAATAAGACCACCAGACATTCAGTCATGTGATTTGTAGAGACAAATTGGATATTTGGTTTATATGACGGGAAAAGACAGGAAGTGTACTGGCATGTATTTCAAGCAGGTATTGCCACGGCAAACGATACCAAAACATGCAGCAATGCTCACCTACATGTGTTTGGGCTGCAAAATGAAGGACTATATCTATTTTCTCAGTTTCGAAGAGCTGCTTTATAAAATCAGATTCACAAATATCTCCCTAAACAGAAAAAAAAATAGTAAATTATTTTTGATAGAACATAGTCAACTTCCATTTATACCAAGTGTCACATAAGAAACTATTCCAAAGGGAACATAGGATACAAAACAGCACTACCAACTGAGTTCTGGCTCATTTATCAATGCCACACATAAAATTTCACTCATTTTTTTAAAAATCCTCAATGGAACTTATGTCAGAATTTATAATAATATTAACATTAGAAACAGCAATGTTCCCAAAAGTATAGCATGGAGTTCCAATGCTGAGGCTGAAATGCCAAGTTCCCAGAGGAAGCAAGAGTTCCCAGTCTGGTGAGCAGGCAGGGACATCTAGTGGCACTGCAAAAGGAGAAGCAGATTCCCACTAGAGGGAATTAGATTAAGTCTTGCAAGGGTTTTGCTGCTTACTATCTATTCCAGTGATTTATTTCCTTAATTGATATGTTTTTTAAAAAGAGACATTATTTTAAACTAAATGGCTAGTTACTGAATTTTTTAACTGAAATTCAAGCTTAGTACATCTGTGCTGAAAAGCAACAGAAATTGTGATTAAAATGTATCTTTCATACAGCCCCTAAGTCAAGTTTTCTAAACTTAGTGTTCTACTTTCCAAAACAGACTTCCTTTCAACAGTACCACTAGAGTGTAAATCCTTCTTGCTGTCTCCTAAGCTCAGTACCAATGTTACAGTTCTAATCATATGGGTTGAATATAAGAGATTATCTTTTCCAGCACATTTTTTCCTGCCAGTGTAAATTGCTTGGTTGCATACCAGCTGGATGTTAAGCTATGATCAACTGTCCCTGAAATCAAAAAGAGAACCAAAAAAATAACCCACACACATCAAACCACAAAAAAAAAAAAACCCACAGTGAAAAGCTGGAATTATTTCTACTGATGTAAGTTTTGTGACAATATATTCTACCCTTGTTCAAAAGCAGTGTAGCCACATCATTCCTAGTTACTGTTGCCCTGCTTCACATAGAGATCTGACTCTTTAAAGGGTATCTTGTAGAACTCCAAGCTCCCCTAGCAATTAAATGTGAATATCTATCCAGGTGACAAAGCTTTTATATGGCATTCACATATTTCATATTGCACACTGGAAACAATTGTGGAGGGTTTTCACCCCCACAGAGTTCATAAAGTTTTTCATGGCTGTTTCTTGGTCTTAGAAAGTCCCATGCCAGAGCCAGTAAAGACGAGAGATGCCTGCAGGTTCGTGTTCAGGTTGTTTATTTTCTCTTATTTCATAGTGTCTGGAGCTGGCCGCTGCAGCGACCTGCTACACCAAGATTCACCGCAGGAGTGACGCCCAGAAGGGACATCCTGTCCTTTTTATCTCTTTTAAGAAAACCAACCAAGTTCTACAACGTATTATTATTTATCAATTTTTACCAATTAATTTCTACCTATTCTAGAAATGACACCTCTACCTAAGTGCTCCCTGCACCAATTACCGTCACCATCGTCACAGCAGAAGATGGAGGAGAGAGAAGAAAGAAGAAGGAGAGGGGGCAACGCCCTATGCCCTCCATGTTTGCTTTCGCTCTCATACCTCCATAAATCTAAAATCTACATTTATACCTTGTTGTCCTAGGTTACAGTGTAAGATGTACCCAAAAAAAATTGTATTCTATTCACCATCTTCATAAGCTGTTAAAACCGGTGGGACAGTGTCCCTCACCTCCTTGATGACTCACCCCTGATAAACTCATGGGGTTGTCTCTTGTTAATGGGCCAGCTGTTAACTCCAGGTGGGGCAGAGTTCTTTATCTCTCCCATGACCCATCCTCCCTCCAGGGAGATATCTTCTGTTAATGGGCCATCACCGTATGACTGATAAGATTACATCCCATTGTGAGATGCTCCGCCCAGAGGGAGGAGCCAGGCGTTCTATCCTGGATATAAGCTGAAATTTCGAACATCAGAGGCAAGCTTTCCCACTGGATTCCCAGAGGAAGACCAGAACCTTCTACAGTGCCACGAGACCTTCAGAGGAAGACTAGACCTTTTCTACAGAGTCACTGCCTCAACAGAACCATCACTCCAGGAGGACTGCAGCCACCATTTGATTGGACTGCTGCCAAACCCCTGACTGTCAGGGGGTCAGGTTTGTACGCTGACTCTGTCAGTGGGTTGGTTTTTTGTACTATTAAATTTATTTTATTTTTCCTATTAAATTGTATTTCTGACTTGAAGTCTCTCACTAGTTTGCTTTCAAACTAGCACACTTGTGATAAGCTAATTACACATTTTTTTCCCACTTTGCATTTCTTCTCGTAATGTGGGCAGCCTCCACCATGAACATGGCTCAAAGATAGAGTTCTGGGCTTTTTGCTCAAGTTCCAAATCTGCCTGGCGGGGTTCCAAACCCCCCCGGACAGTCAGAGGGATACTCTGGGCTGCCACATCCAATCAAAAACCTTAGGAAAAATAACCAAAAAGCCACTTTGGTCATGCTGAAATTGCACACACATGCATGTCTGTATACAGGCTGTCCCTTTCCCCTCATGCAACTTTTATCCCAATAGCTCAGAGATAATCCCTTACTGAAATAAAGAGGTAGGTTCACAAAAATAAACAGCCATGGGGGTCACCAACAGGTGAGGACAAGTTCAACTCCAAACCTTGACTGAATCTAAGAAAAAATGCAAGTTTACATTTACTACTTCTGACAAAGCTGCTGTTTCAGAAAACTGAACTACATGCATTTCTCAGATGTCCTGCAACCCTGGGCAGACCCCGAGAGAGAGAGATGAGCATCAGCACTGGCTTCTGTAGACAGGAAGAACCTCAGCATACAAGCCCAGCAATTCAGAGTATTGATCTGAACAATAAATCAAAATCCACCTCCAGTCTGAAGACAAAACTGTGGAAGCAGTACACCAAAAATCCGTAAAAAGTCACGTTTGTGGAAGAGAAGGCTTTATCACCTGGATAAACTTGTAGTTTTCCTTCCCAGAGACAGTTTCAAGATTCTTCAAGCTTGCACAGTAGTCAAGCTAAAGAGAAATACCACACAACATCAATAAGTGGTCTTCATGGAAGCAAAAAGGCTAACTCAAACCCAATCCAGCCACTGGAAAGTCTGAGAATAAAGTAAAAACTTATTTCAAAAGAAAATCTACTTTGCAAGCAGATGTGAAGCTTTAAAAGCACGAATCTCCAAAAGATACCCTAACTGCAAAAATTCTTAAACAGACATTTAGAGCTGGAAAAGCTTTGTTCTTTTTCTGAACACCAGCTGATTTTTTTCTTGCACAGGAACAAACGAATAATCAAACAAAAATTAATAACTAACAATAAGCCATATAAATTTCAATATATTATAGACTGCATTATAAATCACTTAAAACAGTTGTCCATATCAAGAAAGAAAACAAGCTATTACCTTATCTAGATTTATAATCAGATAGTTTGGATAGTTTTTCACAAGAGAGACGACTACATGTGAGGCACTGCAAGAAAGAAGAAAAATATATTTTATAATTATATACTGGGCTTTAAGGTAACAAAGACATGACAAATTACAAGTAAGTTCAGCAACATAAAAAATCTTTGGGCAAAGAAGGGGATATATTCAAGACAGATGAAACACAAATTCAAAGATATATTTTAATATACGTCAACATTATTCTAATATATCTTCTATACATTATTCTAATATATATAAGTGCATATTGTTAAGAAACTAAAAATCAGAAGATAAGTTCATGCTCTAACGAAAGAAACCAGCACTGCCCACAGTCGCATAAAAAAACCATTATATGGTATATCTAATTGCCATTCTAAAGCACTTTTGCACTCTAAAGCTTACCTATATCAGGGAGAGCCAAACAGTCACCACTCCTAACCCATAACAGTGCCTCCCATCACTCCCATCTGACACTGCTGCTAGGTGTAAGAAGTGACAACCAGACAACCAGGTGGCATTGCCTCTTTGGCACAGTCTTGTGTACATGAAGCTTAGTCAGAGTTCAGGTTTAGCAGGGGTTATTCACACATAGAAATTTAACCCTCTCACAGCTTCCAACTCCAAGCACACTGACAGGCTCAAGATGGACCAGACCTTTCTCTAACTCAAACTGAGCCCACAGCACTGGGGAGTTGATACGGGAAAAAGCAGCTGGCTCGAAGCCCTCGCACCCCCAAACCACAAAAACCATTACGCTGGAAAAGACCTGTAATCATCGAGTCCAACTTATCACCAAACACAACCTTGTTAACTAGACCATGGCACTAAGTGCTATGTACAGTTACTTCCTGAACACCTGCAGGGACAGTGACTCCTGCACCTCCCTGGGCAGCCCATTCCAATATCTAATCATCCTTTCTGTGAATATATTCTTCCTAACATCCAACCTAAACCTCTGCCGGCGCACCTTAAGACTATGTCCTCCTGTCCTGTCATCTGCTGCCTGGGAGAAGACGCTGAACCCCACATGCCTACACCCTTCTTTCAGAGAGTTGTAGAGAGCGATAAGGTTGTTTTGCCTGGAGGCTCAGGCAAAACAACCCCAGTACCCTCAACTGTTCCTCATACGGCTTGTACTCCAGGCCCTTCACCAGCTCCGCTGCCCTTCTCTGGGCAGCCCCATCCCGGCTGAAGCCGAGCACCTACTCCCACCGCCAGTGCCGGGCGGTCCCTCCTTCACCGGGCACCTTCTCGCCGGCCCCAGGCGAAGGATGGCCGGGGCAGCATCCCAGCTCGCTCCCCAGCACTTGCCACCTCAAAACCCATGACAAGGGCGAGTCACCAGCAGCCCCTGAGTGAGCGCGGCCCGAGACAGCGGCGCCGAAGAACTGGCCCGGGACAGGCACAAGGGAGGCGACACCGCAGGACCCCGCGCCCCACGACAGGAGGCCGGAGGCCCGCTCCAGCCCGGAGAGGCTCACTCACATGAAGCCGGCGCCGCCCGTCACCAGAACCCGCTTCTCGAACACCGGGAGCGCCACGGGGCCCGCCCGCCCCGACATCGTCCGCGCTTTGCGGCACCGGCCCCTCACTCCCTTTCCCCCACGGCTGCGCGTGCGCGGCACGGGCCCGGGCGTTTCAGGGGCTGAGTCGCAGCGCCTGCAAGATGCTCATTGAAAAATCGCCTTCCTCGCTCCCCGCGCGGCCCGAAGAGCGGAGCTGTCACCGTCTCGGAGACCACCAACAACGGGGCGGGCGCGAAGTGTGAGAAGAGCCAAGGCTTCACCTCCGCATTCAGTGGCGACCGACAGCCGTCTCTTTTACGACTCTGGGTCTCTCTACTTACGGCCGGACCCGGCAACGGGACACGTAGCCGCAGGGGCGGGGCCTGAGCGCTCTGTTACGCCTCCAAGGGCGGGCGAGCCCTCTGATTGGCTCTCTCGCCGCTCCCGCCCGCCCGCTCGCGCCCAGCGCGGCGGGGGGTGTCACGTGAGCCGGGGGGGGCAGCGCGGGAGGAGGGAAGGAGGATCGCGGTGTCCGGCGTGTCCTGGGGATGCGGTGGCGGCTGCTGTGGCTGCTCAGCGCCGCTGCCGGCTGCTGCTGCTGGGGCCCCGCCGCGGGCAAGACGCTGCGGGGCGGCTTCGCCAGCGTGGCGGCTCGCCGGGAGCCGTGGCGGCCCGTGGCGCGCTTCCAGTTCCACGGTGGGTGCCCCGAGAGCGGGGGAGCGGCTGTGCCGTCCTGAAGCGAGGGTGATGGGGAAGGGAGCGGCTGTGAGGAGCCGCTGGTTTGCGGGGGAATCGCTGGCGGCCGGAGGGGCCAGGAGCTGGGGAACGGGGTCAGCCCCGCAGCTCTCCGTCTTTCCCTACTTTTCTCTCTCGCTACCTCCTTCCCTCTTTTCCTCCTTCTCTCTCCTCCGCTGGGACGTGCCGCAGGTCTGATCCGTTGTCCGAGCAGCGCAGGAGCGGGGCCGGGGATCCCGGCCAGCAGCAGGACGCGGCCGGAGCGCGGCGGGGCGGCCCCAGGCGCGGGATGCAGGAGCTGGCAGCAGCCCCGCGCTGTGGGTCACAGCGGGGAGCGGGGCTGTGCCTGCCTTCGTGTCCCGCAGCCTGGTGCGGACACTCCCGGCCGAGTGTCCGGCAGAGCAGAGGCGTTCTCACTGCGACACGCATCGCTCCTTCCCTCTTGGAACTCCGCCAAATGGCAGCGGTGCTTAACGTCGCTGTGCCCCATCGCTGTGTGGTCTTGGTGACACCGCGCATCAGGATGTAAAATTCTCACCTGGTTATTCCCAAGGGCTTTTCTTTCCCGTGTTACTAACTCCTTGTTAGTAATAATTTCCGACTATAATTCCTTAGTAATAATTCCTGAGTACTGTCTTGCTTAAAGAGAACCCTAGCAGTGGTCCAGAGTCCTGTTGGAATGGCCCCTCCAGAAGGTTGGAAAGCACTGTGCTCACTAGAGAAGCTTTACTTTGCAGAAAGAGATGTGTATAACCATGACAAGTGCTGTGTACAGCAAGGCTGTGCTGGTCAGCCTGCTTTTCCCGTATGCTCAGCATTTCAGTAGCTTAGGCTGTTTTCTTTCCCATTGAGCTTCAGGGCAGAACAGTTCTGCGGAATGCTTCAAAATCTAACGGGACGCAGGAAAACGTGACATAAGCAAAACAGAGCTGGAGTATGAACTTTCAACACTGAATGAGAAATGATAGATAGGGTGGAGATAGCTTATGACGTGACTTGAAAGCAGTTAATTATTACCGTCCTAGAAGATAATTGTAGAAGTGTTCTAAATAAATCTGAAGGGGAAAGGTGCACTGTTTAAGTCTGAGAAAAGACTGTTAAGATTCAAGATCAGTGGTGTAGGTGTTCAGATATAATTCTACAAATTGATGTTGCATATTTGCATAGAAATACTCCTCTTTCTCTGTGAATATCAACAGCTATTTTGGGTCTTAGTGAAGCTTTTTTTAGAGCCTTCTGTTAATATTTCAGAATCTTAGCTAAACTGTAGTTCGTACAACATTTCACAGATACCAGGAGATCACCTTATTTGAGAGTTTTTGCAGGACCTGTCTTGCAGTTGTTTCTGATCAGGCAAACCTTCCTTATCTGAAGCTGGTAGTAGTCTATTGATTCTCATCTAGCTGATGCCTCCATTAGGGGTGAAAGAAGCTTGCTCTGACAGATACAAAAACACTCAAAGCTTGCTTGAATTTGTATGGAATTTGTGCTCTTGGGGTACCAATTGATTTTTGTTCTACACTAAATTCTAGCTTTTAATTTAGGATGCTCTTAGGTTAGAGAAGTCTATGGCAATATATGAAAGCAGTTATGAAAACAAGCTTGAGGATGTGGAATTACTCAGACAAGATAAATTTTGTCAAATGAGCTTGTTCTAAAATGACTGAAATATTTCTGTGTGTCAAGATGCAGCCTGTAGTGTCAGACCAAAGGGGAATGGTTTCAGACTGAAAGAGAGTAGGTTTAGATTAGATACGAGGAAAAAAAATATTTGCTGTGAGGGTGGTGAAGCACTAGAACGGATTGCCTAGACATGTTGTGCGCCCCATCCCTGGAAGTGTTTAAGGCCAGGCTGGATGGGGCTTTGAGCAACCTGGTCTAGTGGAAAGTGTCCCTGTCCATGGTAGGGGGGTTGGAAACTGGGTGGTCTTTCAAGTCCCTTCAATCCAGGCCATCCTGCCATTCTATGATTCTGCAGGTAGACTGACACATTAGAGAACACTTGTGAAGTTTGATTTTCTTTGCATCAATTTGACATGTGTCACCTATACTTAAGTATTTTAGCTCTAACCCATCCATAACGTGAAAGTCCATTCACATAAGTTCTTCTAGTATTAGACTTAAGAGCTACCCTATGATGCTCATAGTCATGCCACAAAGGTCATAAAATATTAGACTTTGAACTAGTTATTAAGACTATTGAGGCACTGTCTAACTTAAAAAAATAAAATTTGGGGTGGGAGGAAGGAAGGGAAAGAATGTTATCTGGAAGTCTGTTTTAAAAAAGAGAGGGGAAGGAAGGCTGTTTGTAGTAGAGAAGATTAATGACACTTGGGCTGTGGTGAAGGTTTGTTTAAGTACCATCATAGAGAACTGTGCCTGCACTGGTTTCTTAAGGAGATATATAGAAATTGTTTCTGAAAGACCATAAATACTTTCATTAGGAAGTAGTGGTAAAAATTAATGTGAAGTTGTAGTGCAGCTACTTATAAAAAAATCTGTGCCACACTATCTTTTTGCTTGTAACTGACATCAAAACAGAGTAGTTGATTTTATTTTTTAAATATCAAGGTGACCATGCTCTTCTGTGTGTCAGAATCAAGAATATAGCAGTAGCTGTGGCTAAAGCAGCTAGACTTCACCTCTTTCAAGCACAGGAATGGCAGAAGCTGGAGAACAGTATCCAAGATCACAGCTGTACAGAGAAGTTCTCTAAAGCTCAGCTGACAAGTGAGTTACTTCTTTTTTTCTCCTTACAGAGTTACTGGTGTATTTAGAACTCTGTTAAGTTATCTATGTGTTTAGAATATTCATTTCAGTGAATTTGGGCTTTGCATCAACTAGGACTTTGGCCTTCTGCAATTAAAAATTACCACAAGGAAATAAAATTTCTTTCTTTGTATCACTTCAGAAGACTTTGTTTGCGAGTTATGATTTAGTATGCTGCTGGAAAATGAAATCCATGACAAACAATGGTTTTAGTGGAAACAGCCAAACTTTATGACCAGTTCTAGTTCATGCTTTCACTTTTGCAACTCAGAAAGGGTACGTGCTTGGCTAAAGTTTTCGTTTAGTCATTCAGTACAGAGATTTTCTTTAACTCCGCTTGGATCTCAAATTTTTCATAAAATATATTATCTTGAGTATATGAGAGAATTTACAAAGAATGCCATTGTACTATGAAACTGAAGAACTAAAGAATCTGAGTGTTTGGGACAGTCAAATGTACAGTTTGAATTGTGACTTTCGTTGCAGTGAAATGAAAAAAAATTAGAGGCAAACTAATGGAACCTGCTGCAGTTACCTCTAAATTTCTGAAGCAAGTGCTTGTAAGGTGGGAGTGTGTAGCCCAAGTACAAAGCAAAAGGGTAATTTTGTACTGCAAACCTTCTTTCACCACCTCATAATAAGTCTGTCTTTTCTGCAAAAATTAATCTGCATCATACTGCCTTACTTTATAAGTTGCCTCTATTATAACTTAATGCTATTTCACCCTTTAGTTTTGTAATTTGATACTCTTCATTGAATCTCACATTCAAGTGTTTTTAATATCTGAGTTGAGAGTTATACCAATATAGAATATGTAGGTTGTCTTTTTGTCTCTTGTTTGAAAAGGAACATTTCTCACTTGTCAGGAAGCTCCTGTTCCCCAGTTCCATGGAAATGGCATTTTTCAAAGCAGAAAAAACAAAAATAGAATTATATTTTCATGAGAGCACAAATCTGTCATGCTTTGATGTACAAAACATGTTAGAAAAATTTTAATACAGTATCAAAGATGAAGATAAAGCTTAAGTACCCATCTAAATGTGAAAGAACAGTAAAACACTGAAGCACTGAGTTACGTAACTAGAAGATAGACTGAAATAATAATTTTTGCACCATTTGTTGATTGTAATGGTACTTAAAGCATCCATTTTTCTTTAAGAAATTAAGTTAGTATTAGAAGTTTCATTCAAACCTGTTTTGACTACAGCTTCTCTTTTAAATATATTTCCTTTGTGCAGTCAGAATCCCTAGAGTAACAGATTGATCTCCTGTAACATTTGTTGTAATGAAATCTTACACAGATGTCACTTCTAGGGATGTGGTTTCCTTACACTTCATCAGAGCTGCACAAAAGTGCTGCTGGACTAACTAGCAGTTGGTCTGTTGTTCCTGACTGTCCCAGCAGTGTACTCACTGTTTTCTGCTCTGTTTAGGAGCTGTATGACCGCAGGGTGAGTTGCATCTCTTTGCTGATATTGGGCAAAATCAGTTACTTTTCCACCTCTGACTCAGCTTACAGATTTGACAGGAAACTGATTAAACACATTCTGTATGGTCCTTACTCTTGGTGCAAGTAACGCAGTGTCAGAACTCAGCTGAGAGTTGACGTGGGGAGCAAAGCCGCTCCTGTCAGCCGCGGTTTGCCTTTCCTTTGGACTCAGCACCATATGAAATACTGGTTTGTGTGTCATCCAAATCTGTACCTCATGACAATTGCTACAGAGACACGTACAGTACAGTTGCTCCAGGATTCTGATGTTTAGTTCGTACCTTAAGAGAACAGAAAATAACTTCTTGTAGTTGAAACAAGTTTATTTGAATTACATAGAAGTTTTTCACAGGTAGGCTTCAAGTTAGAAATTAGTTCTAAATTTTGTCTACAAAATATTTAGGGAAAATGTGTTTGTATGTTTACAGCTTTTTCATTTAAAAAGGCCTTTCACAAAAGAAACGTGTTTTGTGGGGTTTTTATGAAATTTTTCTTTTTCTTCCTCCTAAACCATTGTCATCTTTAACTATTAAGGTGAATTAATCTGATACTGTTTTTTCTCCTGCAGAGAAATGGTTGAGCTGGTTAGCGCTCAAGTTCAGTAGCCAGTGTGACAATGCTTACAATTCTTGCAGTTTCAGCCAAACATAGAGAGCCACAGGTTTAATTTGCATCAAGAGTTTGTTTTGAAGAGACTGTGCTTGGTTAAGTGTTGTTTTTAGGCAAAAATAGTGGTAAGATAGCGAGCGGATGAAATATGAGTATCTTACAATAGTTGTTTTTAAATGTAATCTGATTTGAAATATCAGTTTGATACAAATAAGTTTGATTACACAATGGTTTCAGCTCTTACCTGTCAATTGAAATTCAGTATGTTACAGTTTGGGGAAGGTCCTATGAAATAATACTGATTTGCGCCTTTAAAGCATGCATGCTGTTGTTTACTGAGCACACATGCAACTGTTCCTGTTTGGTGCACTAAATCTCTTTGAAAACAGAGTAAAATAAATTTCATAAAGGTATTTTTCATGCTGCAGAAGTACCTAGTGGGTGGTACAGAATAGCTAATCATCTCAGTACTGAACTAGAGGATGGAAATGTGCTAAGCAGAGGAAACACAGTTTACACTTTCTGGCTTCTGGAAGACAGGAGCCCTCCCAGCGGAGCTAAGAGCTGAGAGGTGGGATGCAGTGTGGGATGCACCAACCCTTGCCTCACCTGTTTGAAACGAAAGATGAAGTTGGAGGTCCGGTCTCTGGTGTTATGGATAGCTTTCAAAACTAAGTCTGTTTTCTACTGTGTATAGTTTATAACCTGTATATGATGCTGTGGATTTAAATTTTATCTTCATGCAAAGATGTGTTTTCTAAAACCAAACTAATCAAGTATTTACTCCTATTTTTGATTTTTTTTGTTTTCTTCTAAAGTGACTGTGAACCACACAGAGCAAAATCTGACAGTGTCCCAGATTCCTTATCCGGAAACATGGTATGTGTTTTATGTAGACAAGTTTACCTGCGAGGAGAATTATTCTGAATCCGAGGATATTCAGTTTGAAATGGTCTTACTAAACCCTGATGCAGAAGGGAATCCATTAGATCACTTTAGCGCAGGGGAATCTGGTAAGATTTTTTTCCTTAAAATTAGATTTGTAAGTTAAGGATCTGATTACTCAAATCAGTACTTACTGTGCTTGGAAAAGTATGGGGAATGGATAGCAGAACCTCTTATATTTCATACTCTGTTTTTGTACAAAGAGTAAACTTGAGTTCATTTCCTGTCATCACAGAAAAATCCTCTCCTTTCCCTAGACTGACTTTCCAAAACTTGCCTAGCTAGAAGTGTAGATGCACAAGGAAAGTCAGTGTTAAAATCTTTGCTGATAAGTATTTTGAACATGTTGAAATTGTAATCTTCCACTTGATTGTGAACTTAATACCTGATTTTAATTAATTAGTGAAAATCCTTAGCTGTGTGAAACTGGATTCTGTGCAACACAAGTACATGCACGATAAAACATTTTGCCAGTACAATTTCAGTTCAGTGTTTAGATCTTTGTAAGTGTCTTAGTCACAGGCTGTAGATTAGGTTTGTCAGGCCTGATTTTGTCATAATTAGGAAATGTAATTTTAAATCTTTAAACATACAAATTAAAAATCAAGACAGCAGTTGTATGCTTTGGACAATCCAGCCTAATGTATTCTTTGTTGCAGTGAGCAGCATCACTGCTCTGGGAGGCCTCATCAGCATGTTACTCACTGGGTCTGTTGGGAGGGAAGGGCCCTGTAGGCTTAGTCTGCCTTCCTATACAGAGTGAACCTACGTACCCAGGGTGAGCCTAGTTGCTGTGCTCGGAATCAAATGCCCTGCTGTCACTCTTGGTCTCAAGAGGATACAGAGGGAGCAAAGGCAGCTCACTTCTTGAAAGGAAGGAAATACTGGAACATTTAGCAGAATCTGCAAGAAAGTAGCAGATTAATAATCTGGATTTCAAGGCTCATAATCAGACTTAACCTCTCTCTTTAACTTTATACTACAAACTTGGCATTTTTATTTGGTGAATTTGGTCTTCAAAAGTGAATTCGGTCTTCAAAAGTGAATTCTAGGTTAATTTACTTACTCTCAAAGAGGAGTAATAGCTAAAGGAGTAATTGCTAAATCAAGGGGCAAAGCAGCCACAAGGCATGGCCCACTAAGTGGTGTGGAGACCTTCTAGAGAGGCATCTCGGCTCTGTCTTCATTTTGTAGGCAGACCGAGCGCTTGGAAGCAGAACTCGGAACAGCTTACATGCTGGTAAAGAGGTGTGTAAATGTGTTGGATGCATGTATTTAGATATAACAAGTAAGAAGCAAGGTGAGCTGTATATGCCATGTCTTCCAGAGTTGCAGAGGAACACCTCTGTTGATTCCGAATTAAAACCTGCATCATTGCCATCAATCCTGATGTTACATGTACTGGTCTGCTTTCAAAGAGCTGAGGAGAATTTAATCTCTCTCTCATTTTCTCCCTTTTTTAATTTAATTTTTAATGCATCTTTGGGAAATAGTCTGCCATTTCTCCATAGAAATTCAGAGCAAGAGGGTTTCAGAGAGAAGATCCAGCTTCATTTCTTGCTTTTTTCATGTGGGCAACTAAAAAATACATAGTTACAGAAGGTTTTAGTTAGGACATCCTTCACTTGAGTTACTTTAGGCTGTGGCCTGCCACAGGACATCTCAAACATTAAATGAATAATAAGGAAAGCACAGGAAAGAACTTGAGGCTGTCACCTTGTGATAAAGATGTTTACCTTGAGAGATGAGGAGGCCTGACTTCTGATCCCTGGCAAGTAATGTTATTTTATATGGTAGGGGCCTTCTGCGTGAGATGTGGTCTCGGTGGAATCTAGGATTTCTAAAGGCAGTTGAACAGATAGACAGAGTTTTACAGAGCTTTGAAGTTAGGTATTTCAAATTATGTTTTATTTTGTCTATCAACTAGGTTCCTTGAAAGTCAGGAAACTTAAAGACAGGTTGAAAATTGCACTCTTCTGTATCTTTTATAGTTGGTTTTCAGTGCAGCTTTCTCCTGACCCCTTTTGGTCTCAAACCAATAATCTACACTCTGTCTATGGTTCGAAGGAGCTTTCTATGATAAATGCTTAGTGTTTGTTAAAAGCTAGTTGGTTTTCCTAAAGAGTTTTCCAAGGGTTCTCACTCATCATGGTGAGAAATAACTCCTGTCAAAGTCCTTGCCAACTTCAGTGAGTATCTTTTGCAGCAGAAAGAAAGAAGAAAGATTTGATCTGAACCACATATTTTTGTCATTCACAAATCATACTTTTGTATTGGTGTACAAGAGAAGCAGAGTGGCCTGGATTTTTTTAAGACTTTATTACCTTACGCTCTTTTTCTCCCGTTTTCCTCTGTGTGTCCAAAATGCTTGATTTCAGTCATAGAAGTTATAATGCTAGCTACTGTTCAGAACTCATCCAGTTCTAATGTTTTTCAGCTCAGATATTGAAATGTGTATACTTGCTCTTCCCAATCTCTGTGTAGAGCTGGCTGGAACCTTTTAACAGAGTTATTCTGCTGCTGGAGAAAAAGCAATTTTTAGAATCTGATTCTGTGGGCACCAGTAGATTTCAAGGAAAGTTGGAGAAAGAAAACATAAGTTTTCTGTGAGAAATGTTTGTTTACCTGTTTTTGCTTGTATCGCATTGGCTTTGACCCTTTAGGAGCTTCTGATGGGTTGCAAAGCTTACGGACAATAGAAAAGATTTCCATGATGCAGGTCTTAAGGGGAGCATTTTATCAGACTACTGCCAGACTGAAAATTAGAGGACTTCTGTTTTATAAATAATCTAAAAAAAACTTTGGGTTTTTTTTATAAGACAAGTGCAAAAAAATGCATGCTAAGAACTAATTACCGTTTTCTGTGCTACTTTATCTATGAGTTTTCAGACTTGATCAACTGTGCTTCTTGAGCTGCTTTATGTGGAGGAAGAGTGACACCCAGTGGTTAAAAAGATTAAATAGAAGACTGTTCTGGGTTTCTCTCACCTCAGATTGTGCCTTTACAAAATCAAACAAACAAACAAAAGGAGCTAAAATGAGTCCTTTAATAAATACATTTCTGACTGATCAAATGGGATACAATTGTTTTGTGTGTATCAAGGAACTGTGTGCCACTTTATACTGGTTTGGTAATTGCTGCAAACCTCTCTGCTCAGAAAAGGTGTCGTTGAATAAAAAATACTTTGTCAGATCAAATAATAATCGGCTCTCTGATAAAATTCACCGATTTTCTTGGATAAAATTGACAAGAATTTAGATATTTTGTCTTTACTACCATTTTTGGGTAACAGTTTCTAAGTATTTCCCAATGATTATATTAATATTATGTTATTTCCGCTGTTTTGTTGTAGTTATGTGCTGCTAGTAGCAATGTTTCTTCATGAAAACCAGGCTGTATTTCCTTTTTTTCCACAGGATTACATGAATTCTTTTTCCTGCTTGTCCTAGCATACTTCATAACTGCTTGCATATACGCACAATCCCTATGGCAAACAATGAGGAAGCGTGGACCTATGCATGGTGTATTAAAGGTGTTGACAATTGCATTACTGTTGCAGGCTGGTTCAGCTTTTGCCAACTACCTGCATTTCTCAAGGTACTTTTGCTCCTTTTTGGCTTTAAGTCTTTAGATTTGAAGAGCAATGTGTTGTAAAGATCAGTACATGATTGTGCCTGGGATGGATTGTGGCAAAAAGCAGGACAGACCTTTGAACTGCATCGTTGCCTAAATGTACTTCTAACAGAGAACACCCATTTAAGACACACCTACTTAAAAATACAATCTTTATTCTTTTTTCAGTTATTCTAGAGATGGTATAGGTGCTCCTTTTTTGGGAAGTCTGGCAGAATGTGAGTATGCTTGTGTCTTGTTTCTTACATATTCCTACCCATGAATCTGTATAATACATTAGCAAATGCTGTTGCTGAACTATACTATAATCTTGGAACACATAATTGGATTTTTAATATAAAATACTAAAAAATTGCTCCTCCAGGAAAAAAAAAGGGGTTAGGTATTTACAGTAACTGTATTTGAAGCTATACGACTGTGATATTGTTTAGGATTTTTCAAAGGATTTCTTTGTCTCAAAATTCCTTGCTACAAACACTTAGACATGCCTATCACCTGAGTAAATCTTTCAATACATTGAGGAGTTTTGTGAAGTTAGATCTAGGAAGCCAAGCTTTTTAGGAAACTTAATCATGTTTTGTAGAGTTTGTCATTTTACTAACAAATTTAACAGTTTTTAAATGAAAAAGTATTTTACAGAACAAATTTTATGATTAGCATGATACAAAAATGCTTATGTGAAGATTTGATGCTAACAAAGCGTTTTTCTCCACTCTGTATAGATATTCTGAGTTCTCACTGGAACTAAATTCCTGTTGCATCCCTTTCCAAAATGCACTAACTTAATCTTGTTCCATTCTTTAGGGTTAAGCATTGTTGTTGGGTAGTTTAGGAATTTTTTTCTGCAGTTCACATTTGAAGAATTGGTGGTTCTTTGCGAGCAAATACATTTCCTTTTGACTGGCTTGAAGCACCCCAAGAAAGTAGTCCTTTAGTAGTGTTGGGGAATAATAGCCTATATACAGAAGTATTTCCCTTTGTAGAGTTCATTTAGAAGGCTGCAGTTGGAATTACCAGCCTCTTGATGGCACCTGGCACCACAATAATTGCCTGTTTCTTGTTTTAACCATTTGAGCTGGCAGCTCCTTGCAGCCTCTCCAGCAACTGTATTATTAAATGTTCCTTCTCATCTCATGAAATGAAATTAAATGGAGAATAGAGGTAGTCATAACTCCTCCCCAGTGTTAACTATCCAGCCAGAACTTCAGAGAGAATAGCTGCATGTTAGATTTTTTTTTGTGTATGTGTGGTAGTCAAAAGCCCACTTTTATTTAGATAAAGCAAAGGTTATAATTAATACTGTTTTTGAATCAATTCAGCTAAGAAAGTTTTCCCTTCTTACGGTCTCTGAAGTTGGTGGTTTCCAAAACAGTAAAAGAGCAGAAGTAATAGAAATGTGGAAAGCTTCAGTGGCAATTCAAACTCTGAAGAATGGCTGATGGCAAGTAGTATAGTTTGAAGGTGATACCATTTTTCCTATATGGCACCAGAAGTCTGAGTTAAAAAGAAAGGTTAAAATTCCTATTAATTGCAGTGTGGACAGAATATCTTCCTAGAAACCTGTTCAAATACTATCTCAAGCAATTATTCTTTTCCTGATATGATTTAGTCTTTACCATGTATAAAGACCCGATCCTCAGTCTAATTAACCACCTAATCTAATTGTATAAATCACACAAATAATGTTGACACTCAGAAGCATTGCAAGTGGTTTTTTTTAACTTTTAGTAGGAATGAAATGCAAAAAGTCAAAGACTATTATTATGTCCGTTGAATAGTCAAGAAAGATGAATTGTGATAAAACCAGATAATTATGCTATCAGCTCAGTAACGTGACTTTACACTGACCCTGAATATTGTGGGATTATTGTGATCTTGAAAATTTTTCTCACCCTTATTCCTTTCTAGCAAGGTGTACGGGATGTCAAAGATTAAAGCTGGTCGTGTATTTTTGTCTTACACAAATTTATCTGGGAATCCACTTAAATTGTTACCACACTGAAGCAGAGCAGTATCTATATCTAAGATATGGCTGAGAGATGATGTCTGGCTATACCTTACAGGGCAGGTTATCTCAAGGAGTGACAGAAAATAAAATTCTCCTTAGAACACACTGATTTTTTCAGTCATTTTTCTAGTTTGGATTTGTGACACTGGTTTGGCATGCCTTTGGTTCATGTAACAATTCTTTTTCTAGTGAGTACTGTCTCTCCTTAAGTAGCATTGGAAAATAATTCCATGATCATTTTTTTTCTCAAAATCAGTGCTGGTTCATTTTATTAAAGAATGATTAAGTTTGTATTTACTAAAAGCTCTTGACAGATCTTAAACAGCAAAGTTGTCTTAATACATTAAGCATTTAAGCATATAAACTCTTAAGAATACCAAGCATATCCCAGGAATTACATTTTGAAGTCTCTTTTATACCCCTATTTTGCTAGTATTGCTGAGTGTCAAGGAAATATGGTAGATGATCTTCTTTTGAAACACTTCCCTTGTATCCATATTAATTTCTGTATAATGGCAACATTTTCTGTTCCAGTATTTTTAGTAGATGTGATATTCATCTTTTTTAATGCAGTCCAGTTGTAGAAAAGTAGAGCTTTACTTTTTTGCAACAGAAATATTGTTCTTGTACCTGATAATGTAAGTGAAAATTACAAACAAGGAACAAATTTAATTGAACTAAAATATTAATGAAGTGAAAGAGAAGGTGTTGCTGTGTGTAGTGCCCAATCTCTAGTTTCTGAACCATATTTACAATTTATATAGTGTAAGAATCAATTTTTCTTTTTATGTCTCTGCTACGCCAGTACAATGAGTCAGATCCCAACACCAACTTTAAAATTGTTGATTAAGTCAAAAACTTACCAGTCTAAAGCTAACAACCACCCAGAAAGAAATTGTCAGGTTTTTCTACTGTCAGTAGTGCTGCAGCAAGGCTACAAATAAAGACTTTAATATATTCTAGCTTAAAGTTTTCTTTATTTTGATGCAGCTTCAAACACAAGTTTGAGACACTGACTAAGAATGTAACTTTATGGAGCATGTGTTAATTGCTCCCTAACAGAGGTGAAAATGGACATAGCAAAATGAGGCAAAGATAGTTTGCATTTAATAAAATGAAATACAGACAAGTTGTTGATCTAAATGAAGTTTGTGTTAGGGTTATTCATTATATTTTCCCCTTTAAGTATCTCAGAGTGGAATTTGTCCTAAATATTTCTGCTTTCTTCTGGAAGCTACTACATCCTTAAGACAAAGTGCAATTAATTTAAAGTACAATGTAACTATCTGATTTTTGAACAAAAGTTCTTTAGAGCACAGAAAGAAGTTCATTTCATCATGTTTCATATTTGCACTGTGATTAACATACATATGATTTTAGTTCTTTAGCATTTATAAGTCTATTTATGCAGATGCACTCCTGAGCCCAGACTACTCTGACACAAGAGTGGGATTTAGAAAGATGTGGCACTGTGCCCATGTTCTTGCAGAATTGCAGCATAACTGGGGGAAAGCTGATAGTGATCTGTTTGGTCACTGAAAACTCCACAAAATAGCCACAAGTTGTGCCAAAGCAACCTCAGCTAATCTAACTCATCAAAATTAAAAGACGATACAGAGGCATAAACATCTATTCTTCATTTGTGGGTATAGAGAACATTTCTCTTTGCTATAGGAAAAAAAACAAAACTTTGTTGTTGTTGTAATTTTATTCATTTTTTCTTTTGTTTTCAATAGTGTGTGACATAGTCTCACAGATACAAATGCTGTATTTATTGTTGAGTCTGTGTATGGGTTGGACAATAGGCAGAATGAAGAAATCTCATGGCAGACCTCTTCAGTGGGATTCCAGTCCAACATCTACTGGCATTGCTGTAGTAGTTGTTGTTACACAGGTTTGTATTTCATATTCATTCTTACACTGAAGTGTACAGCTGCTATTACGTATGACAGAACTGTGAACCAAATAATTTCAATATTTTAATTTTATGAGGGAGGGAGTATCAAGACTGGAAAAAAGCCCACAGCATAATGTGCACCCAGTATGTCTAATAGGTAACACCACCTTCTCTTTACTTTAACAGTTTAAGGTGTAGCTCCGCAGTATGTTTTTGTCTAGCAGTAAAACCACTTAAGAAGTTCCCACAGGTTACCAAACTCCTGGTTGTGCCAATTGTTTGTAGCTTTATACTGTGAACCAGATTAGTGGCACAATCTAGACTGAAAAAAAAAGTAAAAAAAAATTTTTTTGCACAGTCATTTTATTGATCTGATTTGTAATGTGGTCCTATAAATACTTGTTACCAGTACAACTGAGGCATTGTGAACTACATTATGCAGGGTGACAACCAGCAGCATGGGAGGAAAGACAAGAAAAGCTGCTGTGACAAAGTCTTTGTCTTGAAAGAAAAGGAAATCATCAGTGCCCTCCTTTTGGAAGCACTCAAATAGAATGTCTAATGGTCCTTTCAATCAATATAAGGGAATTCTTGAAAGGTTCATGTGCAGGATTGGTCTTGCAAATATACAAATGGTCTGACACATAATTTCATTCAAATGTTTTCCATTAGTATAAATTAGAAAGTTAAGTAAACCAGTAACTTAAAAGTAAATTGTAATGGAAATCATTCAACCCTGGTGGTGCCTTTTGTAAGCAAATTTTTTTACATCACATCATAAAGACAAGAGAATCTGAAAACCAGTGAGAAAGAGAAGAGCAGGGAGAAACTAGAGACAGTAATGAGGAAGAGATTATACTGAAGATTTTTGTGCCATTTGGGTAGTATCTCTAATTAGTGCTGCTTCTAAACTAAATAAGTGGACTTGTAGAACCTTAAGAGTAGCTGGGAGCTGACATTTCTTGCTAATTAAGAATATAAACCAAAGGTTGTTAAGGGCAGTGGGACTGTTGAAATTTAAAGATGGGTGTCAAAGTAAGGTGGAATGAACCTATCTAGCAGCAGCAGTTTTACATGCTGGTAGTAAAGAAGACTTCTAAAGTATTTAATTTCATTCATTCCTCTGCACTTGTGCATATGTATGGGTGTGTTACTACTCTGGCACTTGAGACTGGAAAGTTTTTTGTTGTTGTTTCCTTTTACTATACATAGAAAAGACACTCAGTATAATCAGCTTGATTTTATTTTGGTTGTTACTTAGGGTAAAAGTGGGGCAGGCATCATACATATATGCTGCTTCCCCCAAGACAGGTCCATTACACATCTTTTGGCTCTTGGAGCAGCACTGGAGCATTAGCACAAAGTTATCTACCTTACTTTTCACCGGTAAGGCAGAGCTCTACCACATCTCCTCCTCCTCATTGGGAATGTCAGATTTGGCAGGAGTCTTGTAGGAACAGAAAATGGATATTGGAATATATCATTGCCTGGGTAGTTTTGCACCCCCATATCAGTGTCTACAGTCTCCAGCAAAAGTTCCCTCACACCAAGAGTATCCCTGCCCTTCTGGAGAGGATATTTTCCATCTCATGGTTCAGTACGTACAAAATACACCTTCTGCCGGATTTGTTCTCCTGAATGCAGAGTGCAGCTGTTGAGCTCAGGGAAACAGGATTTAGACTGTATCACCTCTATTGAAGGTGGTGAGTTCCAGAGTTCATCTGTGGATTAGTCAGTTGTTCACTGGTCTTTCTAGATTGACATGAGTGTTTGAGCTGCTATAATTAATCAATGGGCACTTTTAATGACTAAAAATCTAGAGTAACCTTCTTCCTGTTCTGATCTTTCCCAGAGATTCTTATGGGAGAGCCAGCTTCCTCCTATGCCAGAGATTGGACAGACTTTATGTGGATAATCAGAGATATTCTGAGGACTTGCTGTGGAGGCTGCTGGAAACCATGTGCATTACCCTAATGCAGCAGATAGAGATTGCACCATGTTAGTTTTATTGACATTCTCCTGTACCTGTCCTCATCTCATCTTCAGGGAAGTCAAGAAAGTGGACAGCCTGAGAAAACGTTATTGTTCAACTTAAATGCAGTTTTGACTGGCCAACTCTCTGAGCCTGTTTGCCTACTACTCGTTCAAATTACTCCGCAAATTTTCAGGGGTTTTTCTCCTCTTTGTACTGATGCGATAGATTTTTTCTTTTTGTTCTTTCAGAAGCACTAGCAATTTCCTGGGATATATTTATGGGTTACCTTCAGTGTAGGGTGGACACATCCTTCTAGTCAGCCAATGTCTTGTGGTCTTTACAGCTGCAAAGAGGTAACCTCTAAAAGGAGGGACAAGTCTGCCATTTAGCATCTCCCTTTGCCTTAACTTGTTCTTTATTTCAGCCACAGAACAAAAGATTCCCAGGCTGCTGTGCATTCATTAAAAATTCAGCGTTCTGCTGCTGAGGCACAAACCTTGTGCAGAACTTTATTGATGGCAGGCCCTTCCCATCACACAGACCTGAGCAGTTTCAGCTGTCAGGGCTGACCAGACTGGAGGCAGTGATTCTGGAAAGATAGCTGATTGCTCTGAACCTGATTAAAAAGACATAGAATCTTACTGCGTTAGACATCACCCTACACAGGAGTTCTCAGGTGTGCTCAGGTGTGCTCTACCTCTGACCTTAGATCGAAACCGTCTTTTGCTGTACTGGCATTGTGTGACATCAGATACCTGAGAACTAGATATGGTTAGAAACAGCTAGTTTGCCTTGCTGCTACTTCTAATTTCCCTTTTACTTCCCCCTTCCCCTTGCCTCTCAGGGGTGATCTGTCCCATGAGAACCTGTCTTTGCTGGAGGTTGATATGTTATCTTCGCTTGTCATAAATTCAGCGTTGGCATAGTGAAGGGAAGGAGGAGTTGTACCTTAACTGTTTCCTTATGACATAAAGGAAGAGTGTCTGTTTCTTCATATGGATGTGGTGGTTCATCTTGTATATCTGGAACATCAGGATGATATCCATGGCCATCATTCCTCTAGTATTTGAAGAGGAAGGCCAGCACTGGACAGTGGTTGGTGTCCACTGTGAGCCAGGATAGGTCAGGTAAAGTCAGGCATTTTGAACAGTGTATTATGTAAACAAGGAGACGCTCATTCTGTTTCACCTTATGGAGAAGCAGTTGGACATAGCTAGTGTGAGTGACCTCTTCAGCTACCTCTCTCAGCCAGTTCTGTTGTCTACAACCTAAGCACAGTTGTTCTTCTGGATGACAGTTAGAATTGTCCCCCCTGCTTTCTTCTCAGTGCTCAAACAGTTCTGCTCACTGCCAGCAAAAGATGTCTCTGATGTCTACTTCAGCAGGTGTTTTTCTGGTGTTTTTCAGTTTGTTCCTGATATTGCAACTCAGTGAGCTGATACTTGCCTATCTGTGGTCAAGGTGAGGGACTTCAGGGTTCCTTGACCTTGATTTCTCAACCAAATTTTAATTATTTTTTTCTGTATTTCACAACTAAAAAGTTTAAACTTCAACATCATGCTTGTCTATGAAAGCTCTTCTTCACTGACAACAGATTGCCTAATCCATTTTTACCTAGAAACACTCGATAGCACAGATTTCTCTTTTATGTGATCCTGCTTTTCCCAGGTGAGTGAGGACAGCCCTAGCTCATAGTAAAGGCAGCGATACCTTCACCTTGTCTGCATTTACACTGTGTTGCACTGACAGTTCCATCTCTGCCTCTAACACCTCTGCCTTCTGCTTATTTTGGAATAATCTAATGAACCTGAAGGAAACTAGACTTCTGTGATTTGTGTCACCATACACAGCCTTTGATCAACCGATGTTGTGTTGTTTACACTCTTTAAAGGGCTAGTCCAGAACACACTCTGCTGACAGACACTATTATCCTATGAGGATTTGGGCTTTGTTCTCATGATTCCTTTACCCCAGCTCTTTGTCATATTCTCATGAAAGTGGCTTCCTTCTTTGCTGTTACTCTTGGTGTAGACTAAGGAAAATTTAAGCCTTGATGAGCTCTGGTTTTTAAGGTAGGGTAGATCCCAGGGATATCTTCTTCTTAGAGCAGTATCACAGTTCTATCTCCATCAGCCTATATGGCTTCCCCCCAGAAGCTTGCTTGAGTCAGGAAGATTTTATACATAGGTTCGGGGGGTCTTTCATTTTCTCAAGCAGAATATGTATAGTCCAGGTAAGTTAAGTACTTTTGCTGTTCCCAAATGTAAATGTCAAAAGGGAAAATTCTCACAAGACTGCAGTGATTCTGTAACTGGTAGAACCCTTGTTTGTTGTCTGAGCGTGTTGTAACTGGGCTGAAATAACTTCTATGATAGGAATTCCATCAATTTCATGCCAAAACCAGTGCTGTAGACACAATGTTACCAAGCACTGTGCTGTATCTCAGGGATTCAGGAGCAGTTTAGTCTTAGTCCTTGACAGAATTCTCAGTCAAGTAATTTGATCATTTGAAGATGTTTGCTTGAAATTACTCTGTTTCTGAGCATTAGGGTGAAGACATTTGAAGCCTGTTGGTCAGATTGTTTGCTACAAATCCATGATGTTGAAGACGCACATACTTTACATCTGTCCCTCTCCCATCCTTCCATTTTCCATCCGGGTAGTTCAGGAGTGACTGAAATGACAGCAGCTGTGAAATGACAGGGCAATGTCCCCCCTAGGTAAGGGAGGGGGAAAGCACAAGAGTTCTCTCTGAGGATACTCTAAGCAAAAATTATTCTAATACTCTACTGATGAGACTCAAGGACACCCACCTTTGGAAGGCACAGGTGGATTACACATTTTTAAGAAGTTAATATTAGTAACCTTTTTGTCTTTGCGTAGTGAGAAAGCCTTTGAATGTGTTCAGAAAGGAATCTGACTAATTTATATTTCTAATTTGAGCCATACAATGTCTGCTTCTGAAGGCCTTCAGAGCTACTTCACTCATAAGTCAAATTTGCCTACCTTTCTTCAGAAAACCTGCTTTATTAGGCACCTGAAGCCTCAGTGCAAGTTAAATATGTGCAGTAGGTGGACTGGATTCCAGTGTATATTCAAGCTCTAAAATTCCATTCAGCTGCCACGTGATGCTCTGAGAGTCTAAACTTTATGTGTATTCTAATTTATAGTGTTAGCATTCCCCAAGTCTTGAAAAGGTGTTCTTCAGCAAGACACATTTTTTATGCAACTGGTTGGCGCCTGCTTTCTTCACAACTAAGATTCAAAAACTAGGCACTTGTTAGGCTATTTTTCCTTAGAGAATATCAATATTGTTTCTCACAGTGTTCCTACAAAACTGGATTCTGCAAAAGACAGACACAACACTGGGAGTTAAGGAGGTGCATTCTATCTTATATGCAGTTATCTGTTGGCTGGAGTGTTCGGCCAGATGTTGGAATGGCATTTGGAACCTGTGACACTCCCTTTCCTAGACCCTAGGAGGTTTCTGAGCCAGGTGCTTGCAGAGTCAGGCTCGCTCACAGTTTCTGACCTAGCTGATGTTGAATTCTTTTCTCCACAATGGCACAGCTTCAATAGAAGGGGTGGAGAGTGGCCCACCCAAGAACACCCTATAGCCTGGCAGTTGCAGCACTTTCCAAGGAGGTGGGAGATGTGAATTGGATATCCTTTAGGCAAAGAAGGGAATTGTGGGAGATCCAAGTTCAACCTGGGTGAATGCTTGAGCCTTAAGGCTATTGTATAAAAGGGGCAGCAGCACCACCCTCTTACTTCCCCATCTTTGAAAAGAAAAGTGAATCCTGTTAGGATTTTGAAAGAAAAGGCGTAGTCACCTGCCTTTGAAACAAGCTTTACAGGTTGTGGATCACAAGTGAAAGGAGACACCTCCCTGTAGCTCTGTGAAATCATTTCAGTGGTCTTCTTGCAGAGTAGGACAACTGCTCAGGTGATTATTTTAGATTTTTTTCTAAGGTGCTACATTCCCTCTATCCAAATTAGAGGAAACTTTAACTTGTCAAGCTTTCTAAAAGTTATAGAATCCGAGAAGTGAAACTGTTCATACCAGTTGCAGTTGGAGTAATAGGTCACGCCAAAAAGCAGTTCAGACTAGGGTTTGTCGGGTTTTTTGGCTTAGTGTGGCAGTGGCTGACAAGTAGAGTGGAGTGTTACCAGATAACTTAATCTATGATGGGAAGGTTAATTGAGATTTAGTGTAACCTGATTTACTATAAGTGTACTTTGCTGTTGTTCTTTTTCAGAGCTTTTTGTTAATTTGGGAGCAATTTGAAGATACAAATCACCACAGCTACCATTCGCACCATGGCTTGGCGAGCGGGCTGCTCATTGGCCTCAGAGTCTGCCTAGCACTGTCACTGGCTGCTGGGCTGTACCAGATTATCACAGTGGAGAGAAGCACGCTGAAAAGGGAGTTCTATATCACCTTTGCCAAAGTATGGGTTACATCAAGCAAACTGATCCCTTCTTCTGTAAATATAATTGTGGCATGCAGTTGACTGAAGCACTAAACTCTTTTCCTCCATAAGAAAGTTAATGTTTAAGTGTCTGATTTGATTACATTGCACCCTGTCATCATACTCTGAGTAGTCATTTTAATTTGACAAGGAGTATAGAGCTTTCTAAAACAGAAATCCCACCTTTCATTGTGTGGTTTTCGTTATGTTGATTGAAAATTAAACAATGAGTTCATAAAATAGACAGAAATGTAAATGTAGTTCCTGTAACTGTCATCTCTTTCTTCTAAGCTGGCGTGTAGTCATTTTACAACTTATCTTCTTTTTTAGGCCTGCATTCTCTGGTTTTTGTGCCACCCATGTCTTGCAACCATTGCTGTAATATTCAGAGAATATCAAAGAGAAAAGGTATGTACAGGCAAGATAAAAGAGATGAAATTTGAATAGTAGTTGTTCTTCATGTTTAATGTTTGTTAGCAAACTCATGCTCTTAGGCTGTTAATCTTATGACCCCAAAGCAACTTGAAAAGTCTTAGTCACACAGCTCTCATTGATGCTAATGTGAGTCATATTTTACAAAGGCATACTGGGCTCAAATCATCTAAGGGTAATCATTTCTAGGTTAAGGGGAGGGAGAGGGGGAGATTGTTAAGTCAAAGGAAAATGTGGAGGGGGTGTTTTGTTTTATTGTTTGCTTGTTTGCTTTTAATTAAAAACACCTTGGGGATTCTTTTAACAAAGGGAGTAGAAAGATAAATCAGTGGATTTTTTTTGTTGTTTGCTTTTTAGTCTTCATCCTTTAAGAGCTTTATGTGGCTAAATAGGTCAGGGAACCTGTAACTGAACTGTACTCTTTAGATCAAGAAGTCTGTCCAAATATGTTGTTTGGTTTGCAAGCTCCAAACAGTTAAAAACAAAGGTGGACTCACTGAGTTTCTCAGTTGCTTAAACATGCTGGGAACTGGAGAGAACTCCATGCATGGAGCCTGCCATGTTCAGGTGAAGTGCACCACTATTCTCAGGTGATTGACCACCTCATTCCAGCTTAGGGTTTGCTTCTTTTCTCGATGCTTATAACCATCTGTACATTTGTATGCAAATATATTCAGAAACTGAGCTTTTATTTGTGTAGATGATATGTAAGGGAAAGAAAAAGGTTTTATTAAATATATATAATCAAATAAATACTGGTTTGATTTACAAAAAAAAAAAGGAAATCTAGGCAGAAAAAAATTGATTCCTCTAGAGTTACTAATGAAGAGACTTTTTGTTTTGCTTGATGGAAACATCCTTAGGGCAGGAGGACAGTCTCTAGAGGTGGAATCAGTAAAGTAGTATTTTTGCAGTATTTTGAGCTTACGGGAGGAAGACTACAATTGTTCTACTCGTGCATTTGAGCAAGTGTAACCATTATGTGCAGCTGCAGTTCATACACTATGATAATTCAGCTGTGTTTGCTCTTTCAAATACACTTCAATACAATGAAGAAATGCATGATCAATAAACACCATATTTATTTAAGAAAAACACGTATTTTGAAAGAGTGCCTGTACATAAACTGAAGACCTCTGCTTTCTCAGAAACAATAGTTACACCTTTAGGCATTTGACAAATACAGCCTTACACAGCTTTTACAGATGAAGAGGCTTGAACTGAAAGAGGTCTGGCTAAGTGAGATTGATAAAGCACTGTCCTAAGCTCCGTGACTGTTCTAGTGCAAAGTGTTTCTGAGCTTTCTTCCCCCCCGCTCTGTTTGTTGTAAGAATAGAATATCTAAACATCACCTCTGCTTGTGAAACTGCATGGGTGGTGAATTGCAAGTCTGAAATTCCCCAGAACAGAGACTGCCAGAAGGGTTATGTGACTTGCCCAGGGCTATCTACTGATTTAAAAACACCCAGGTGTGAGAGTCTGATTCCTGAACTTAAGATGCATGTTCAAATCTTTTGTAACTACAGCAGTATTAAAAGGTTTAAAGTTAAACCTCAAACACTCGTGCTAATAGAAGTTTATTGTGGCTTGTTTGGTGTGAGGTTTTTTTTCACTTACTATTTCTTTTTCTCTCTTTTCTTGTCTCTAGATTATTACCATAGGTGTTATCCTCTGTCAGTGCATCTCCATGGTTATCCTCTACAGACTTTTTCTATCTCATAGTCTATATTGGGAAGTATCTTCACTGTCATCAGTGACATTGCCACTAACAGTATCCTCTGGACATAAAAATAGACATCACTTTTGAGATGTTCAGGAAGAATATGTTATGTAATAAATGTGCAATAATGACTTAAATATACAGGTATTTTTGTCATAAGTGTATGATACATTGGTTTCACTGGAAAACTGAGTGATAATATCAGAGCACTTCACAGACCTTTGGTCTGACGGGATTCCTAGATTAATTTGTTAAAGCATCGTGGAGTATAAAACTCTGTAATTTGAATAATTTTGTAGGTATTGTTTAACAAGTGGTTAAACAAGTGGTTCTGCCTTTTTTCACAGAAGAGTGCAATGAATCTTTTCTCTCCCATTCACGGACACCAAAAATGCCCTTACTTCGTGTCAATACTAGGTTTGAAGGTCTTATAAAATGCAGTTGTTAAAACATTTACGTGCTCAAACAAGTTTAAAATAGGCCAGTTGTGAAATTGGTGTGATGCATAACGATGAGTACAAGGGGGTTTTTATTTTCATGCTTTAGGAAAAACGCATTTTATATATCAGTATAAAAGATGGGGAAAGAAAGGAGGGAGAATCGTCTAGAAAACATATGTAAAATGTTCACAACTGACTGCAAGAAACTTTCCTTTATCATGGGTGTAAAAGAAAAGCCTTTTTTGCATCTAATGTTCATACTGGTTGAAATTCTAATGGGGATGTAAATAGGGTTTATATCTGCCTTTTTTTAAAAAAAAGTAAATTTAACTAAAAATTTCATCCAGTAATCAAGGTCTAAACAGTTTTTGAGGCTCAGAATACATAGCAACATAAAGGTAATTAAAACAGCAGCCTTGCATCTTTTAAAGGAGAAAAAAAAAGGCAAAGAAAATGGAATGGGTGATGTGGTACTAGAATTTTAATCCTGATATAATTCATTTCTGTTACATTGAGGATTCAATCATAATTAAGCCATATACACAGATTAAATTAACAGAAGCATTTCAAATAAATGTTGGTTTCAGTCATCAACTACCCATGAATTCCTGCCCAAGGATACTTAATCAGGATTAAATTTTCTATGAATAATTGAAAAACAAAATACTCACTGGATTTGTTATAATCCATGTTGGCACTGGGTTCTAAGTAGTTGCCATCTTCCATCCATTGTAATAAAGCCATTCTACTTTGTGATGCCCTGGCATTCAGAAAGCCAGTGTAAATATATACTTTATTGAAGTGCCTATTTATAGAGTATGATTAAATCGTGCTTTTTTTTTCATAATAGGAACATACCTATTGCCATTATGAGTGAAATTTTTCTATTTGGATTTACCTTAGTTTACACTTCATACATGTGTGTTTCTTCACAAAATGGATTTTATTTTCTAGTAAATCAGTGTTTACTTCTTCTGAACAGAGTATATTTGATTATATCTCTGTGAAAATGTGAAGACACTAGTTCTAGCTTTAAAATAGCCTTAACTTTTCCATTTATGTTTGCCTCAGTTGTGAGCATAGTTGAAACATAAGTCTGTTCCATTTTAGTTTAAAGGCAAAACTAGATATTTGCCTTTGACTAAGGCAAAATGGCAACATGACAAAGTTGCTCATTAAATCATCTCCTTTCTTATTGTTTGTAATTCAGATCAAGAATGGCAGGTTGAGGCTGGAAAAGATGAGATATTATGATTTCACACAATCTTCAGAATGATTAAAAGATTAATTATTACATTCCTCTGATAACCACACAAAAATATTATTGGTTAAAACTTCAGTCTTTATTTCCCTGCTTATCTCTGTACTTTTCATCTTCTCAAGAAAAAAGCATCCTGTTTTTGATAAGTCTCCAATTATGTAGTAAAGAGTTCTATCTGTCCTCATGTATAAGACTTCAAATTCACACGTAAAATAGAATTTTCTGATAGACATAAGTACTACTTTACAGTTTATGATCCATCATGATAAAAGTTTTAATCTATGCAAAAAAGACCTCTATGTGACTTTCAGAAGAGGCACTGCATTTATTTTATTTTCCAGAAGTGCTGTCTTACTTCCTGTAGTTCTTCTGCCTTGACTTGGTCAGTATTGCAATACCATTTACCTTATTTTCACTTTCTAAATATACCCCACAACAAGCCATGGTTCATTAATGTAAGCATGAAACCTAAGGTGGTGTCTTTCACATCTTTCCCACATTGCCCCATAAGTCAACAGGTAACATTAGTTTCTTAGTTTGGCATTGGATCCAGTTACACTTGAAAATAAATTTTAATTTTGCTATTAATGTACCTGTAGCAATTAAGTATCACTTTCTCATGGTAAGTGGTACAAAGGGTCTCTTAGCAGGTGCCCAGGTCTCAGCACTGTAGCAGTACGTCACTATGACTGCAGGAATGTTCAGTTAATTTGGTGCAGGATAGCTCGGGGAGGTGGGGGAATCTTCAAGTATGACTAATGGACAAAGCTTCATACTTAACCTGCACTCTGTGTTGAAACTTAACTGCCTCTGGATCATGCCTGAGGAGTGGTTCAAGTCTGTAAAAGTCTCTCTCTTCTTTCTACCTTACATCTCCTGTGAGAACAGCTGATAAGACCTTGCTTTTTTCATGCTTATCCACACTGTTACCCATTCTATCAATTTGCTTTCATACCTTCATCTTGAAAAAATAGCTTCCAGCCTTCTTCCACTTGTCTTCAGTCTGTGCATCTTGATTTGAAACCTGTACTTCTAAAATGTGCTTTCTATCACCAAAAAAAAAAAAAAAAAATTAGTTTTCTCTCACAAACTGGGGGTTTTGCGTACATCAGCAGAACTGGTGCTGCGTCCTACATCAGGTCTGCATCAGCTGACGGCAGTGGACAGAAGCACTCCTCCAGTGCCCCCACAGCCCCAGTAGGTACGAGGTGCGGGTTTGTGCCTGCAGAGAGCTGCCGCGCACCTGGGGAATTTTTGGGGAGAGCTTCAGCAGTTCAGGCTCCCTGACACCTCACTGCTGCAAGAGGCTGAAGCAGGGTCCCCCTGAAGGCAGCACTGCCACTGCTGCCCGTGGTGAGCAGCACTGTTGAGGTCAGAGGACAACATCTCATCTGAGAGTTTCTGTGCATTATGCAGTTATGTTTTAAATAAAGTTGGGGTTACTGTCTGCTCATTCGATTGCCTGTGTGTTTCAGTTCTCACAAAATATGGGTGTATTGACAAGACTGCAAACTGAAGTTGGTTGTGCTCTGAAGAAATCCACTTCTATGTGCAAAAGGACATCACCTGGCCAGCCATCACCTTTTCTGCTGGCACAGATGCCGGTTTGTGTCAGTTATGATTTGTTGGATGGGAGGGAGGATCTCAGTTCAGTAGACAAAAGGGTGAGATCACCAACTTGGTCTACAAGACCCCCCACGAGCTGTCAGGAGGGATCCTGCATTGCTCCTGACCAGCGATGTGGAGGCTGGAGCAGTTCTGGGGCTCATCACAAGTCTCTTCAGCTATTCACTCCCCTTCCATGTAGACTGCATTTATTGTATATTTATTTAAAGTGCTCTAGGTAGGAAAATGAATATTTACAATTAAATATATGTAAATGGAAGTGGAAAGACTTGATTGGAAAAATACCAAGTTTCTAATACATATTACAATACTAAGACCTCCCACACAAGACAAACATTTATAGCCAGATCTAAATGAATATTTCTTTCTGGTTCCTGTGCCAGTGGAAAGCCATGGAAGTATCAAAATCTTTTTGTTTGCATCTCACTCCTCTACAGAACTGGAAGAACGCTTTATTTGATTTGGCTTTAGTTTATTCTGTGCAATGTTCTGCCTCTAATTGATAGAATAAATGTTTATGGGGCTGGCCAGTGCTGATGTTAGGCTGTACCTTTTAACTCTTTGTGTGACTATGCAATGTACAAAGAGCGGGTTCTCCTTGTCAATGTCAGACATTAAAAGAGAAAGTATTAAGCTGGTTTTCAAAGGATCCTTCTTTTCTAACTGCACTGATCCGACTAGGCCGTGATTTTCCAGTGAACACTTAAGTTCTGATTCCAGTTTTCCTTAAAGCATTATTTTCTGCAAATCTATTTTCTGCCTTGCGAATTCTCTCTCCTGCTGTGCTCTGTCTCTGCCCTCCCCTCTCCCCATCTCTCATACATATGATTTTGACTGTAATGGGTGTCATTTCTCTCTCTATCTCTCCATCTGTTCCCACGATCAACACTCGCAGTCCAGCCCCTGCTTTGCATGTAGTATGTGTGTTCTGTTTATCCTTGTCCTGTTTTGATTTCGCGCTTTTCCTGTCTCTCCTTTGCCCTCTCTGCTGTCTTTCTAGTCTCCATAGCCATCAGAGACCTGAGGGTGTGGTTTGACCTTGCAGCTAATTTGGGCTGTTAGCTGTCAAAAATAGTATCCCTGTTCCCTGAACTGACACTGGCTGTCACCTCACAGTCTGAGTGAGGAGTCGAGGAGTTAAATTGGTGAAAAATTCAGCCTTTAGCAGCAGCCAAAGAGAAAACAATTTAGCTCTCAGTGGTTGTAGCTCACCAAACCAGGTTCATCAAACTTTGTTAAGTTCTGGTGCCACTGCTGGGGATGGGGCACATTGAAGAGAGACCAGGTTCCCTTTAGAAGGGTGGCTGCAGGGTTGGTCAGTCCTTTACAAGCTGTCAGCCTTGTAATTCCTCCGTATCTCTCTTCTCTGTCTTTGCTGCATTTTGCATGCTAAGAGTTGGACTGTCCCTGCCCTTTACCGCTGTCTTACAACAGGAGTGTGTCATTAGGGGTAGGGGGCTTCCAGCAAGGAGAAAACTGGCTGCTTTAAAGTATTTTAAATTTAACATGGTCAGTTGTGCCTTTGCAGCCTTAAAAAGGAGCTGGGAGGCGTCACAAGCAGCCCTCAGTTTGAGGAAGTATTTTTGAGGAGAGAAAAATCCATGAACACAAACACAACTGGAGTGTGTGCCATTTTTTTCAACATGATAACACTGTGGTAGAAGGCAACCAAGGACATTGCACAGCTTTTCACGAGGTCTGCCTGTGGGTAAGGAGAGACTTAATCCGAACATCTGCAATCCAAAGAGCAAAGGCTTCCAGCAGCAGGGACTCCTTATCTATCGGCCAGTTAATCTGCTGAGATGCCCGACTTCGGGAGGCTGTGGTGGGATGGTGAGGATCTGTCTCGCCCTGTGGTCAAGTGCTCCCGAGTTTGTCCAGGCTGGCGAGCGACTTTGGCTTTTAATGCTCCTGCAACAACCCCCTCAAAAAGAATGGATTCCTGGAAACTGAAAACCAGGTATCTCAGGAATCTCTCCTTCTTTAATACAGTAGCTACAGCTGAAAGAGTGTATATGCACTTTGTTAGTGTATACTTTTTTTCACTTAGTTTCTCACCCTTCCAGCCTCTTTTAAAACAATGGCATTATTTTCAAATCAAATTTTATAAAATGAACATTGGAGTTGTTAAGAAGAGATCAAAATTTACATAAAACTTCTATGTAACCTATTACCTATGAAAATTTACTTCAGGCTGAAACATGTTTTCCAAAGTTTACAGCATACAAAACAAATGGGGTTTTAAAATTTCTTTACTTATGATTACCTTAAATTGTGTTTTCTAAAAGGGAAGGAAAAAAAACCTTGGAACCTTACCAGTTTAATTTGCATTTTGGCTCTGATGTAACTCGAAATAGATTAGATTAAAAAAGGAAATTTGGCAAGTGATTACTCAATTACATGATTTTACTGCTTTGGTATTTTGAAAATAAAAATGAACAGATCTGTTTTACTTTGAAAAGTGCCTGGTGCACGTGTGCTGTAACCACTTTTCAGAAACCATATGGAAGGTTCCCTACGCTGCATATGGCAATGCTACCCGGAGCTCAGATATGTATTCCTGCGATAGACTACACAGGATTCCGTCGGATCAGGGATATTAATGTCTACGTTCAGATAGTATTGTATTGAAGCACAGCAGGGTAATGAGTTTGGTGTAAAACACAGGAAGTTCACAGTGACGGGGCTGCACTGCTTCTTTTTTATAGAAAGGAACTAAAAGTGCTTGGAGCTAGTGCTGGGCCAGGAAGTTAGGAGGAATTTGGAGAAGGGATACAATTTATATGGGAGCTGTATTTTGCAAGATAGAAAAGGTGAGCAGCATCAACATCATCTAGAGCTATGGTAGCTGCTCATCTCTAGCCTTCATGCCAAGGGAAGGAAGCCTCTGCTGACGTCTGGAAAACCAAGCAAGTGTTGACAAACTCCCTAGAGTAACAAAGCACTGATCCTCCACGTGGCGCGGGATGGTGTAGTACTGTGTCTTAAACTGAGTATCATCAGGGTTATCTGTTATTCCCATCACCTTGTTCTCATTAGCAAACTGGTAGGAGAAGATGGACCGTCTGTCGCTCCATCACTGATGTATCCCATTGGACTCCTAGGGCTATTTGTGACTTTTCAGGTCTCTGATAAATACGACACTTTTGTAAATGTTTGTTTGGTGCTATGATCTGAACACTTGCGTGCCCTGCTCTATAGAGCTGCTTGGGTTCTTGAAAGCTCCTCCACATGCACGTGTGCAGCCGTCCCCTCAGTGCAAACATCTCGGTGTGTGTCTGTTCCTTCACACAAAACCAGCTTCCATGGCAGGGGATTTCACCAAAAAAAACAGCAACTTCGAATGACAGAAACCTTACTTAGTGCCATCACTGTCCTGACAAACTGTAGCTCTTCCAGTTGATTTCAGTGGGGATGGAGACCTTCAGAACACTAATCTTGGTGTAGTAATGATGGTACAGACCCAAAGTCCTCACACATGAAGAGCAGAATATGCTGGGGAGTTGGAAATTAATAAATTCCTTTTGAAAGAGTGATGTGGAATGGAGGTGATGGGCTACAGGATTTCACTGGACTGCTGAGCCTCTGGACCTTCAGCAAAGCAACCCTGTCTGAAGAGGGGTCACTACTTAGATGTACCTCACATAAATGGCTGTTGTAGAGGGACAAGTGTTCTGCTGTTGCAGCAGAGAGACCCTGCTTCTATCCGCTTCAGTGATTTTTAAGAGTTACATGATATGTGAGACTTGGTTGTCCTCTACATCTTGGTTCATCTTTCTGCCTCTGACAAGTAACTGGGTTTGGCTACCATATACCTGATATTTAACAGACCTGTTTCTGAGAAATCTGTGAGATGGATCTTTGCTGTCTAAAATAAAGCACTTCTCAAGACCCTGAATTTCCCTCATGTCTTCACTTTTCTCCTGTGTAAATGTGAAGCAATGGCCTTTGGGAACCTTCACTGCTGTGCTATCGTCACTGATGGCATCAGTACATGAGGGTTGTTACTGCTTCTCAAGAAGAATTGAATGTTTGATTTTTTTCCTCCTTTGTACCTTTGTGGGGGCAAGGGATGAGCTCAAACCCTGGTTTCCACCCCTCCAAGTCAGCAACCTGTGCTGACGCTGTCAATAGCCTGAGTCATCCCAGCAGTGACAGTGGACAAAGCACGAGGCCTTTATTCGGTGACAGGAGAGGAGCTGACAGCTGCCATCAGCCCGACATATTTCTGCAAGGGGGGAACAGCCATGCACTTTCCAGAAGGGTTGAACACCTTCAAAGAAAAAAAAAAAGATGCGAGCATTTTCTACCACTGAGTTTGAGATATGTAGACAGTGAGTTTCAGTTTCTTATCTCTCAGGTCTGTTAACAGAGACCAGGATGCGCAGCGGTGTGTGTGTGTGTGCGGATGTCGCTGTTGTAAGTGACTTTGTAAGTTCTGTGTTGGGGGAAGCAGTAAACCTAGGGCTCCTGTTCTGGAGATGAAAATAGGATGATAGAACCAGGGCAGGAAGAAACCACTTCCCGGTCACCATATCCTGGTGGAATTGTTGCAATTCATGTATTATTCAAAGTCTAGATTTCATGGCCAAGTCTTAAATTAACCTTGAAGTTATCTGAAAAGTCTCTTCTTCCCTATCTAGTATGTGGCTTTCCCAAGCAAGCACCCTCACTCCTCACCCACCTCACCCCAGTCACGGCTGCTGGTGTTCCAGAGGGAAGGAAGTGCAAGCAGCGTCGTGGCTGAAGAGCTGGCTTAGAAATCTGTCCAGATGAACTCTATGAAGCACGGCTGCGGTCGTGCAGGGCCCGTGAGCACCCGCACCTCTCCTCACCGCCCGGGTCTGTAGCTACAGTTTCCCCCGTGAGGAAGAAAGTCCCCGCGAGCGGAAGCCTCTCCGCCGGGGAAGGCGGCTCCGGGCGGAGTCCCCGAGGCTCGGCGGTTCCCCGAGGCGGGGCGCGGAGGGGCCGCGGAGCCGGAGCGCGGCTGCCGGGCC
>VYXC01005418.1:1169414-1179414 GCA_013397175.1 Platysteira castanea
TTTTTTCCGCCGTGTTGTAGTCCCGGCGCTACAGCTCACAGTCAACAGGATTGTTGGAGGGATTATAACGTTTCATTTCAAAGCGCGACAAATCTGCTCGCCTTCCCTCTGTCCCCGCTCTCCCCAGACTCGCCCGTCCCTCGCAGATGCGCGGCACCCTCGAGGCCGGGATCTCCCCCANTCTTCCACATCTCCCAGATCCGGTACTTGGTAAGTAAAAAGGGAAATCTGTTTGGACATAAGGAGGTAAAGTAGCTAGAGGTGGTAATTTAATCATCCGAGGATATATTTCAATGTTTTTTCTGGTCTTCTAGGCATTAGCACTTTAAATTCATTATGTCTGTTTGACAGATATATGCAGCCTTAAGGATCTAAAAATGAAATCCAAGAAGTATAGCCTGCTAGAGGACATATATTGAAGTTAAGAGATTAAAACGGTCTAACCATTGCAAACAGAATGGAACATCTCGCATTTCTCATTCCTTATAAGCATGACTATTTTGCAGATGTTAAATACGGTCTGCTCTAATTATGAAGGAGGGGAGGGGGGGATCCGCTCAAGAGCCGAGGCTTTCTAACTTTTACATTGATGAAGTGGATATTAGAAAGACAATATTAGCTCCTGTGCCGTCTCGGGCTCGGGAAGTTTTACGTGGGAGATTTTCTCTATCAATAATTTAATAAGGAGGGTGCAGCAGCAGCAGCAGCCTCTCCTACATGCTTTAAAGACTCAAGAATCGTGCATGAATTTCCTATAAGGCAAATAACAAAAGAGCCAAATGAGAAGAGCGGGTCTTTTTTCTGTCTAACTGGGACACTGAGGACTCTGTGTCATTACAGTAATTTAGCAGTGTTAATGATCTGTAATATTAATACATCATACTTGAAAACGGGGAAGAGTTGTCATAATTAAATGCATTAAGCCACAATTAAAAAGTCATCTAAGCAGTTGTAAAGATACCAGCGACGATAAGGCTGTTCATTACACTGTGAACCTCTCTGCCCATGGAAGCCCTCCCTCGCAGGGCTGGTGCAGCGGCCCCGGCCCGGCGCAGCCGCCTCCGCGCAGCAGCCGCGCAGGAAGGCGGTGGGGCGCGCAGCCTGCGCGGCCTTATCGGCACATCGCCTACGGAGGTGGGGGCGTGAGGGGGCTGGACCAGCGAGCCCTTTTGCCGGATCTGCCCCAGTTCTTCAGGAAGCGGGGGAAGGGAGGGAGACAACATAAAAGTCTTATCCCAGACATTCGTGTCCACGCATGCCGGCCACCTTTTCAAAGCATGTCTCTAGACGCACTGAAATGCACATTTCGGCCGCGAAGCCGGTGTGACGTTCAGGATAAGCCCGGAGCAGGCTGCCCCTCTCCCGGCGGCTGAGCGCCGCTGCCGTGCGCTCCCCGCCTGCGGCGGGCACGGGCAGCGGCCGTCGGGGCGGGTCCTGGACGTGCCCCGCGGGGCGCTGGTACCCGGCCCCTCCGTCCCTTACCCTGGGCATCTCCCTGCTTCTGCCGGGAAGGGCTGAACCCCTGAGCCGTGGGACTGAGCTCTGAACAGGGAGACTGAGTCCTCCACCCATGGGGCTGAGTCCTCCAGCCCCGGGGCTGCCCCTGCCCGTGCTCTGCCTTGCACTGCCAGATCCCCAGAGTCAGCGTGCTCCCTGCAGCACGGGAAGCCGTGCACACACTTGGGGTTGAGGGGTGAGCAAACACAGTCTGGTACTGTGGGCCGTAAGGCCTGGCCCTTTTGCTGCTCGGGTGCTGCCAGCCATCCGACGGGGGCAACATCCCCACGCATTTATTTCCTTGTGTGACTCGTGACAACCTCATCCCCGGCTTAATTTTGGTGAAAACCTCATCCCTAGCCTGTTCTGTCAGAATGATCCAGCTCTAAAACAAGATCACTGCCAGGGTGTTTCTTCTTCCGTCTCTGTCAGATTTTCCATCTCATGGCCACACACTGTGATTTTCAGGCTGGTTTCATAATGGAGAAAAGGTTGCGCTTACAGACAGTGTGCTTATGTAGGGCTCTCTGGTGGTCCCCTCCCAAAAACGGCTCATCTCTTTGGACAAGTTCAGGAAAATCTGGCTGAGGGAAGATGGTCTCTGGTCTTGCAGACCTTTATTATGGAAATGGACGGTTGGGTAAAGGAGGAAAACCCAGTCTGGTGATTCCAAGGGGAAAACCTCTAACACAAGCTCAATCTTTTGAATCAGACACAGAGATGAGTCTTCCAATACAAGGAAAATTTTCAGACAGATCTTGAACATAGTTCCAAAAATTAGGCCTACTTCCAGCCATAATCCACAACTCCATGCAAATGTAGGCTTGTCCAGCCTGGAGCTGCCAGGGGAGATACAACACATGGACACTGTCATCTATATGGAGTCCTGAGAGGAGTGCTGCATATTGCAACTACTTATACCTTTCCCTCTCCTGTTGATATCAATGATGGCTGTGATCACTAAAAATAAGAGAGAATAGAAGTAATGTCAAATAAACAGATAGGAGTAAAGAATATTAAGTAAAAGCAGCACAATTTGCTCAATCTTCAGACATGGTATTTTGGTAATGTCAACAATATTGTATTTTATTTTGTATTGCTGTTAATTCAAACACACCCTAAAAATGTGTGAGATCAAGTTTGATATTACTATTCACACCAATATATTAATGAAAATAATTTACATACATAACAATTTACATATATATGTCCAACTTTCATATATGGTTGAGTGTGATTCCTTGGAGACCCTTGCCTTCCATGGGAATGCTGCTTCTTTAAATGACAGCATGATGATGAGAAGGTCTTCATTTGGATTTGTAAAAAATCTACAGGTAGTAAATAGATTTATCTTGCAGGTAAATCAGGGACAGCAGGTGAAATGACAATGTCAAAGTGACGGAACATTAACTTATATGAGTATGGATTTCTTAAATGGCTCAAGGGAGCTTTATCTCCTCTTCCCCTCCTGCATCCATTGATGCTGTACATCCGAACTCTGTGAGAGGGTCACAGCTGTGTGACTGCACGGCTTCCCGTTCAGTGGATCAATTTCTCTTGTGTGTTGGTCCTTCAGAAGAATCTCTTGCACCCTCAGCTTCTTGCTGAAAGCTTGTCTCACAGCTTTCTTGAGTTTGCTTCACCCCAGCAAAGGTCATGCTTGACCCCAGCTGGCAGCAAAATAACTTTGGACTTCAGCTCACACTTGTGTCCATTGTCAGAATCCCTTGAAAACACTCAAAATAATCTTGATTTAAGTTGGGAGGAGCTGTTACCTTTGGAAATGGACCTTCAATGTTCTGAGGCCAACACTGTGTCTCAGAACCCTATTTGTGGTCCATTTGTCCAAACATGCCACAGGCATGTTTCATAATGTATCTAAATACAGAAGATTAATGCCCCACAAAGCTTATGCAGCATCCTGGGGAAGACTCTTTCCAAGTGTGAAATTCTGGAAGATACCATCCCTGGCATTCAGCCCTGAAATTATTGAACTGAACCCAGGCTGCCTATAAATGGTCTTTATGATCATCCGCACTGCCTGCTGCAGGGCTGGGATTCAGACCCCAAGCTCTAGGGACTTGCCTTGGAGTCCACAGTTGTGGGCTTGTTTGGGTGCTGGAAATGTCTCTCAGCTACGTGTTCTGGGAGCTTCCACAGGTGCCTGAGGACAATGCCTTGAAGAAGCCTATGACAGGACAGCAGTTACTTCATCAACTGCAAGATGCAAGGTGTGTTTTTTACTCAGAAACATTACATTTTGGTGTTCTAAAGGGAATTTATTTCTCTAAAAATGTCAAGGCTGTGGAAAAACATTTCTTACTGAGATGAAAGTTATGTATAAATATATATATAATGCATTGTGTTCATGCTTGAGTCCATGTTTATTTTAAGTCTTGACAAATGAAAACTGAGCTCTTTAGCTGGGTATGCTGGGCAGGCCACCAGAGGTACCTCCCTGGCACTGCAGCCTGAACAAGCCTGGTGCTTGATACAAGGCTCGTGCAAACAGGATGAGGAAATAATCACTCCTATCACAATGAACAGCCATCCAACCCATCAACTGCCTTGATTCTGTTGAGTGTTTCGCTGGTGTGATTGGAGAAGTCAATTTTAAGGAGAGATTAGGAGGAGTACAGTGCACAGCTAACCTCACAGGATGTTCCTTACACCCAGAACTGGGCAAAGCTGTAGATGCTTGAGAGGGAAGCTGAATCAATGGACCATGAAGATGTTATTAAAAGCACTGGAAAGGCAGAAGCTCCTATAGCAACACTGTAGTTAAGGAAAAAGATGCTGTAAGACACGCAGTTGTCAGTGCTAGCACAACAGTTGTGTTGAAATTGTTGACAGCTGTGCAGAGCAAAGGGGTACAGAGAAGGAAAGCACAGGAGTAGGTGGTTACATAGGCCAAGGAGACCCCTGCACTGTTGTACAATGGTAGAGGGAAAATAGACAAATGATATTTGTTGAAGGAACTTGCATTAATCTAAATTATGTAAGACTTGACTGGAGTTTGATTTGAAGGACATTAAGGGAAGGTCAAGATTCAGAGATGTTGGTAGGAATACTAATCAAGGGAGGACAGTAGAAGAAAATGCTTGAAGCCTGAGAAAGCAGGAGCTTGCTCTGAGCTGTGCTGAATTAATGCTGGTATAAAGCCCATAAAGATAAGATATTTTGAAAACAAGTACAAAGACAGAATCTGAGTGAAGAGTGTTGTTCTGCACTGTCACAGTGAAGGTGATAGATGAAGCCATCTTTTCTGGACTCGCCAGGGAAGGGATAGGTAAGGGAAAGAGGGTAAAAGAGGCGAGTCTAAAAAGCCTGGAAGAAATAAAGGCTGAAGAGTGTGGCTGCAGGTGTCAGAGGCAGCTGAGACTTTGAAGAGGATGAGAAAAAACTGTGGTTCACAAATTGAACGAGCTGGGTGGAAAGCCTCCAGAGAGCAGGTGGCATGTCCTAGGGAGGAGGTTGGTTGGAATATCTTCTGCTGGTGTTTAGCAAGGTGGGATATTGGCTCACGTTGCAGCTGTAACTGGTACTAGTTTGCTACTAGATGTTCCGCTCTACCAGAGCTTTGTGGTGCGTTCCCAGGGGACAGGCCTGTTTGTCAGAAGTATAATAACAGCTGACTAAGGCAGACCTGCTCTGAGGTTATCATTACTTCTCCATAGCTGACCATAAATAAATATTTCAGTAGAAGTTTTAACTCCCTTTCTAGAAAAGTAGCACGAGAGAAAATGTTTTAAGTGTGGGTTTTGGAAACTGACAAAACTTCCATCACTCAGCATTTGGAAGAAATACCTTTTAAAAAGAGTGCCTCATAGAGAGTAAGTTTTCCCTAAAACCTCACAATCTTATACCTGAGCCCTTCAAAAATGAGACATCTTTTTCTTCCTTTCAAACCAGAGATAAAATATTCTGCTCATTTAGAAGTCACTTGCCTTCGGTACATCTTGTTTGATGTAATATAAATTGTTATTGAGGATTCCAGAGCAAATAAAGGGGGGGGGGAATAAATTTGTCTTCAGCAATTGTTTCTAATAGTAATCTTTAAATTACTTGTCCTAGTTGATCATCCAGGAGCCAAATTTGTCATTAGTCCACGTCAGAAAAAGACCATTCTCGAGAATACTTATGAGATGCAAATGAAAGACTAAATTTTCATTTAATCCAGTATCCTCTTCAACATTTCACTTCATTAATCAGTAAGGAACTTTTACATGAACTTAAAAAAATGTTTCTAATAGTGATCCAGGTGCAACTTCAAGAAGGAGCATGTTTTCATCAGGATTTACAACCCTCTGAAGAGTTTGGAGCCCAGAAATCAATTAGTTTATCACAAGGCATCAATGGATAAAAAAAAATTGAGATGTCATTTTCCTTAGTGTAGTCTTGATTTTCCCCGTTGTCTTTTATCTGTGACCATTATAAACCTAATGCAGTTGCTTTCTGAATACTTTTACATTTGGGAGTTTTCAGGTGTATTTAAATTTCTGAGGTTACATTCAAAATACAGTAAAACATCAACATCAACATTGCTTCTTTTTAGTCAAATATTTTGGATGTGACAATAGAGTTTGATTTGTCCAGATATGTATGAATGGGCATTGTTTATACAAATGTTTTGGTCAATATTGGCCAGCAATACTGGTTCCTGGACTTTTCAAATGCTGGCTTGCTAATTGTTAAATTATGCTGATGATGCGATGCAGGAGCAAGTATTATTTATCCTATATGCAGAATATTCAGGCCATAAAAACAAATTTCAAACATACCTTTATTCTCTGGTAATTACAGTAACAAGGTCAAGAAAGGCCGGTCAAGAATTTACCATAGCCCAACCACCAGCCAGACTTGGGCAATTAACAGCAGGTGTTAATGAAACCTTCTTGCCCAGCGATACCACAGAACATGCATCCAAGAAATTGGCTCAGCAGCACACAAAAGGTGGGCGCCAAAGCTGCTGATGGAGTCCACACTGGGACTTGCAAAGGAAGCTCCCGAGAAATACACGCCTCTAAAGTCCATTTCCTGCAGCTAGGTTGTAGCTAGGCATCTTTTTGAGGCTGAGCATCAGAGCCGGAAATCTCGTTTGACCCAGATCTTAAGTACCCACTGAAGTTCTGCACTCTGAACAATGTCTGTATTTTAGCCCATAACTAACTTAATAAGAGATACGGAAGTCAAGCAGCTGCGGAGCAGGACCCCAGAACCGCTGCAGCAGGAATGCCTTAAATTCACTTCTTTTCCTCATCTCTAAGCTTTTCCACCTCCTGTCACTGGATCTCACCCTGCAGCTCACCAAGTATCCCGGCGAGAGGAACGCCCTCACCTCCACTGCCCCATGGCAGGTGGAGCAGATGTGGGGCAGGAGCTGGAAATCCCCTCTAGTATGGCATGGCCAGGAGCTGGAGACCCATCTCCTGAGGGGCAGCTACTCTGCCAAGCGGGAGCAAAGTGGGGCAACACACGGGGCATGGGGTAAACCTGGGGTTTGCCTGATTTGACATCCCAGGTGTTTGCAGGCAGGCTAGAGGCTGACAGTGGTTGTGATCAGGTCTGCGGGGAGCACCAACAGGTCCAAGAAGCCGCGGCCAGGGTGCCATAGCAGGGGGTCTCCTGACCGGCTCCCACGGTTTTCGGCTGCCACGCTGACTTACCTATTAAAAATCCTCAGCAAGACCCATATAGGAGAGCCTAAAGATGTGTGCCCTCCTTTAAAGGGCTGGGATAGGGTTTTGCTGGTTTTTTTTTTTTCTATTTCTGAGAAAATAATCCAATCCCATCCGGGTTGCAGCACCTGAAGGAGTGAGGGTTCGCCGGTTGTAGTCGGGGCAGCGCGGCACCTCCGAGGCGGGGGTCACCATCGCGGCACGGCTAAGGCGGAACCCCGAGACACTGAATGCACTCCGGAGAACCTCAGCCGACCCCACAGCAGTCCAGGCTGCGGCAGTGCGGACAGCTGCTCTGCCAGAGCCGGGGAAGGCTGAAGGCTTGGGGTCGGGAGGGGTCCGGCTGCAAAGTCACTCTGTGCGGGAGACCGACCGCAGCCGCCCCCTCGGGCTGCCCGAGGGGGATGCGGCCGGCAATGCCGTGCTGTGCCACCTGCTCTGGCGCAAATGATGCCACGAACTGCTGCGAGGGACACGGTCTTGTCCCCGAGCCCGTGTCCAGCCCCAGCGGGCGCGGGCCCGTCTCCCCCCGGGACGCTCACCCGGCAGACGGGCGGATGCGGAGTGATACGTTTGTATCCCAGCCCAACCCCGCTGCTCTCCCCAGACGGCGGCGTGGGCTTGCGTGGGGTTTCCTCAGAAGGTGTGAAACGAACGGCCAAGGAGGGATAACTCCCTCCTGGTGATGGGGACTGTTCCCAAGGTTATCCCGCTGAGGGTTGTCAGCGCCTCCTCATGCTGAAATGTTTGAACGTAGGAAGGAACGGGGTCGGCGCTAACGATTAACTCCCCAAGTATGCTGAAAATGCAGTGACACTTGTCTTTAGAAGGGCTTGGTTTTGTCTGCGGTGTTAATTGATTTCTGTTCAGGCTGATCCCTCCTAAAACATGAACAGATTTAATGGTTCTTACTCCCGAGCTCTATGCTATTGAGATAATTTCGGTTATTAAGACGCATTAATAAACAGTTAATAGACACCCTTTTTTTCCCGAGAGGTAAGCTCTCCATCAGTCCGAAATAAACGAGCAGCCTCTACCGATGCTCTCTCGCACTCGGGATCAGCAGTTACTGCCCACGCGTGTCAAAACTACCCTACAGCTAAGGAAGTGCAGGTGGCTTGTCCCACAGAGCCCAGCAAGTCCTTCGGCAGCGTCGCACGGGAGAAAGAAGGGCTGTAACATCAAAACAAAGGATCGGTGACTAATTCGGTCTCTGACTCCGCCGATGAGAAAATAGCTCCCATCAAGTGCACCGAGCCTGGCTTCAGCCCCTGAGCAAAAGAGGGCGAGTCAAATTCCTCGAGTCAAAATCTGGGATGTGCTAGAAAGCCTCTTTGCTGTTAAGGCCCGGAGAATGAATTGGTATTGTAGGGAACCTGAATGAGAGCTGGGTTAGATAACTTGTCATTTTTCTGGCTCCAACCTGCGCTCCCGCCTCCTTCCCCTCCACCCNGAAAAAAAAGAGAGAGAGAGAGAGAGAAAGAAAGAAAAGGCTTATAAGAATTTGCTCTGGCCTTCCTTTACTTTTTCTCTGGTAAGGCTCATATTTCATTTCTGGCAGCCAGAGAAATCTTAATAAAAAGGACGTGTAGAAGCATTTCCAGGGGAATAATTTGATCAGGAATTATTGCTGGTTTTGGAATTAGTCCTAAAACTTATTAAAAGTTGAACAATCCCGGCACATACTCTTCTCTTCCAGGGATCCTTTTCCTGCGATAATAGCCTTCCCCCAACCACATTTTCCCCCCTGCTGCTCCGTGTGGATCCCACCGATAGTAGCGGGGGAGGTGTTGTGTTACCCTTCCCGATCTGTTTGATGGTATTTAGCAGGCTGCTGCCATTTTGTCCCCCTAGCAGCAGCCACCAGGTTCCCTCCCTTTTATCTCGTTATCGCGGGCGCCCAACGCTCCCGTGAGCAGGTGGGAATCGCCACTGCCGGCGGGAAGAGGCCCCTCCCGGGCCGACTGCCCCCGCCACCCGCACACTCGTCCTCCCCAGCGCTCGCCCCCAGCCGCCCCGGGCCGGCCTCGCTGCCCGACGGGACCCTGGACTCCGGCGCTGGAGCTGAAGATGGGCTGCCTTGCGGCTGTCCCCCGGTGCCCATCCTGGGGCTCCGAGGAGACTGAGGTGGATCCGGCTGTGGGGGCCGGAGAGCAGCGCTGTGCCGGGCTGTGTGTTTCGCCAACGCCTTCAGGATCTCAAAGGTTCAGCTGTAAATGGCTAATTACTTTTTGTTATATGGAGGGGAGAAAAGGGAAATGCTGGATTGGAATTGACATTCCAGTAATATATTTCCGTGAGAAGAGTTTTAAGATGTCCTCTGTAATTTCCCATAAGAAATCTGGTTATACTGGTTGATTTCAATAGGAGAATTCTCTGCCTGGAGGCATAGGATGAGTAATATGCCGTGTGTTTCATACTCCCTTTCTAATATGATAATAAATTTATTCAAAAAAAGCAACGAAGTGTTTACAATTAGTACCTTCACTTCTCCGGTTTGCCTAAATTTCCCAGTATCGGGAATCGAAACGAGCATCTTAGAGGGCTGGAAGAGGTACGGGGAGAAGAACAGCTAGCCTTCCCCTCCCACCCCGGCCTCGGCTTCCCTTTGCCAGGGGAGGCACGACTGACAACTCAGGGAAGCTGCGGCTCAAATTCTTGAAGTCAGCAGGCAGCACAGCCAAAAAGGAAAAGGTGCAAGAGTGGGCAAGGAGAAATTAGAAAATTGCTATCGATCGTTCTCTCAGGCGCGGCACTGCCGCCTCCTCCCCCTTCGAAGTGTCAGCCTCTTCCCGAGCACGGCAGGAGTTTGCGGGAGCCCCGAT
>VYXC01005418.1:1181914-1184789 GCA_013397175.1 Platysteira castanea
GTATAATTGAAAACAAATTTAAATTGTCAAGTGATAAACAGTCCTCATTAGAAGCTGAGTTCTCTCAGGAGAAGCATGTCCCCTTCTCCCCTTCTTTTATTTTCCAGGGAGGGCCTGATTGCTTTCAAAAGGGAGAGGATAACAAAAAATAATCTCTGGGATCGAACTGGAAGGAGCAGGGAGGTCACTAAGATTTAGGGCTGGGGTGACTTCCAGGGAAGCAGCAGGAAGTTCCGTGTTGAGAAGTGATGGGCTGCTACAAAAGGGAATGGCGGAGCTCTGAAAGGATTTAATTAACCGTGTCAGGGATAATTACCCCTGGACAGTCCAAATTAGTTTTGCATAATCGCTCAGAACCATATGAATTAACTTATAATATTGCAAAGCGTTGGGAGAATAACAAAAGCAGGATCGTTTTAATTAGTGAATCAGGGTCAAACGAACAGACTGTTCCGCGAATCTTCCAAACTTCACACTTTTTGAACGTAATTCCAAGGCGAAGGCTGATTTGGAAGACATTTACTCAGGAGCTATTGTTATTGCCACAATTAAGAGTGCAATCAACCACTTTAGAGAAAAAAACGAAAATATATGCACTTCATACATACACATACTGCATATACATGCACACGGACATAAAAAATGAGCCGGGGGTTGCCACCTCAGTGAGGGGACTAGCTCAGTTTTATTGCCTTGTAGGTATTCACGTTGTGAGATGCTCGCAATTCCCTTGCTGAAAGGATGGACTGTTTCATCCTGCTCCTGATTTCCTACTGCATGCAAATGTCCTTGCAGACCTTTGCTGGATTTACCTTTGAATATACCATTTTTCAGGCACTCAAATGGGAAGGCCCGCGAAAAATACTCCAGGAATAAAGCAGTAATATTGCTCAGATAGGTGAACAAATTACACGGGTTTAAGTGGCGAAGCTCTTAAGCTAACCAGATAAAGTGGTCAGGCAACTTTCCACTCTGAAAACGTTACTGGAAACCGATGAAATGCTGTGAACGCTCTCAGTGTATTCAGTGAACTCTGTTCTGCTGGTCCATGAATGCTTTTTTTTTTTCTTTTTTCAAGATAATACAACAACTTAGGGTGTTTTTTTTTTTTTTAATCTTCTTTCCTATTCACGATTAAAAATGTGATAAATCAGGTTTTTGGCTCTGTATAACAATGGCTTGATTTAGATTTCCTAGTAAATCTATTCAAAAGTGAAACAAAGACAGCCTTTAGAGGATACCTTACACCTCACCTGGACCAGGCACGTAAGGGCAATTCAGATAAAAATCTTGTTAGCAATTCAACAAGAAATAGAGGATTTTCTCTTTTCCCTGCTTCAGGCTTTATTTAAACTCTTTGTTCAAAAATGAACAGAGTGGTAGTCGGAATCTAATTTACAGATATAGTTTAGACGTCTAACTTTAAATTAGAAGATCACACAAGAAAACCATTTACACGTAAATGTTAAAACCATTACTTAATCTTTTTTTTCACTTTATATTACATAAAGCCAAAATGAAACTAAATACATGTTAGCCAGCTTCATTCACAAACATTAGTCAAAATATACACATTACAAAAGTAAACCAAAAAAAGAACTCTAAACTGATCAAGGATTTTTTTTCTCTAAACTTTGTTTTTCTTTTTTTTTAAACGCCATTTGCAATTGAATTGCAGTCGCTCTAAAATAAGCTAAACAGATAGAGTACTCCAAAACACATATGAAACACTTCATGTTGGTGGGGGAGACGGGCTTTCTTTTAAATGAGAATACTCTTCTGTCAAAGCAAAGCTCTGTTTCAGTTCAGCTAAATAATAAATAGATAATTATCACTCAGACAAAAAAGTCTGATTTAACCTTAGATAATATTGCGATCCTTGAGGAGTCTCGCAATATTTTTATTCCCTTTGAAAGGCATTCCTTTTTTTTTTTTTTATCAGGTTAAAACTGAATCGACCGTGGGCGAAGTAACTAACAGAGTTTTCCATCCGAGACCTAACATTTCCACAGAGATATACAAATTTACAGTCTGAGGGTGAGAGTTAATTAGTGGAGGGGAGGGAGGGGGGACACACATGGGGTCCGAGTCACGCGTCTTATCCTATGGAAATCATGACCCGTGCCTGTCAGCATCCCGTAGCAGCGGAGGGCAGAAACGCACGCCCGGACAAGGCGCGGAGCGGGACGGGCAGAATCCCACACCGCCGACATCTTTCTTTGCATGGATCCCACGAGGGGATAAGAACCAAGGACAGAGCGACCCTGTCCTTTCCCGGGGCCGCACCTGGCCCTGCCGTGCCGAGCCGGGGCCTCACTACCCTCAGCCACCCCCGTCTCTGTTCTCGGTGGCAGGGGTGCTACAGCGGGGCTGTTCTGAGTCCAGCACCGCGCGGGGCGCGAGGGAGGGGAAAGCCGGAGCCGGCGGACGGGCGTTACCCCCCGCGTCTGTCCCGAACACACACTTTAGGGGGCAGGACGGATCGGTTATTTTCTTTTGGTTTTTTCTTCTTTTTTTTCTTTCCTCTTTTTTTCTCTTCTGTTTCAGCTGGGCTATCTGCACAGACCACATGCAACACACACAAACTCTACCCGGGACAGCGGGCGGGGGACGCGCAACAGGTCGGCCACGGCCTCGGCGCCCGCCCCATCGCCTGCCCCGGTCACCCTCCGCGGCCCTGGTGGCGGCTCGCCCCGCTCCCCGTGCGCACGTATGCGCCGGCATCCATCCAGGCGGGCGCCGGAGCTCTGCGCGGGCATCCCCCGGCCGCGGGTCATAGGGCCGCGGCGTAGGCTGCGGGGTAAGGGTCCAGCTGGGGCTTGCCCATGCCCGGCAGGAGGATGTAGGCCAGCGGTGGCTGCAGCCCCGGGCCGGG
>VYXC01005419.1:974-130974 GCA_013397175.1 Platysteira castanea
TTCGACATGAAGCGCTACCTGAGCAGCTCGGAGCGGGCCTGCCTGGCCTCCAGCCTGCAGCTCACCGAGACCCAGGTGAAGACCTGGTTCCAGAACCGCAGGAACAAGTGGAAACGGCAGCTCTCGGCCGAGCTGGAGGCGGCCAACATGGCCCACGCCTCGGCGCAGACTCTGGTGGGGATGCCGCTGGTGTTCAGAGACAATTCCCTCCTCCGAGTGCCGGTGCCCCGGTCCATCGCCTTCCCCGCCCCTCTCTACTACCCCGGCAGCAACCTCTCGGCCTTACCGCTCTACAACCTCTACAACAAGATCGACTACTGAGCTCCGCGCCCTCCGCCCCGCGCCCGCCCCGTCGGGACCCGCACCGGGAGCGGGGCCGGGGCTGCCGCGGGGGCTCCGTGCGGGGTCTCGGGCCGCCCCCGCGGCGGGGACACAGCACCGAAACTGATGGGAGGGACGGGCAAACGGAGAGCCAGAGGCGCCGGGGGCATCCCCGCTCTCCCCTCCTGCTATCCTGCCACTTGAAAAGAAAAAAAAAAAAACACAAAAGAATTAATTAAAAAAAGCGTTATTTCAGATCTGTAAATATTTTTAAAGAAAGTAAGAAAGAAAAAAAAATTAAATCGTTTTAAGCCTCGTTTGTGAATTTGCCACCTCGGTTCGCGTGTCCTCGAGGGGGACCCCGGCACCGGGGGTGTCCCGCAGCCGGGCCGGGAAGGACCCGCGGGGCCCGGGATCGATGCACGGGACAGCGAAAACGACTTGTAACGCCAAGGGTTTATTTTTCTGGCATTTTTGCTCCTTATCTCGTTTCCTGCAGGGAATCCCAGCCGGGCCTGACCATCCCTGTGCGGGGGCTCGCTGCCCTGCTCTCGGCTGAGAAATGAGGGGTATTTCTCGAAAAGTTTCGTAAACGGAAACCTTTTTTTTCTGGTTTTCGGAGTGTTTTGGTGGAAGCCGCGGTGATGGGCTCGGTGCTACCGGGGACTGGTCCCTGCTCTCCGCGCCCCGGGCTCGCACCGGGCATCCTCGACGGCTCCCCACGGGACACGGCCTCGATCGGTCACTAAAAACCGGTAAATCGCGCGGCAAGTGGCGAGTAAACTGCGGCCACCGGCTCCGAGGTACGGCCCGTACCGAGCACGGGGGGTGTAACAGCAACAGCAACGCGGACGGCAAAAAACAAACCCCCGAAAAACAGAGAAATAAAATAGCCGAAGGGATAAAAAAGGCGTTTTTCAGTGCGGGGAATGAGAACGCTCTCCCCGCGCTCCACAGCCGGTGTTTGAGCCACAGACTCCTTACCCCGGGGCAGTGGCAGTCAGGGTGGGGGGGACTCAGCCCCGCTCCGTCGTTCCGCCTTTCGGACTCTTTTAGGGGAAATAACTCGTATTTCGGGTTTGCCCGTTAACTCTGCTAGAACCCAGCAGCAGCCTCTCTTTCCGTGTGGCACCAACCCGCGCGGCTCCCTCGGGGCCATCTCCCGGGATCCTTCGTTGTCACCCGGGATGGGACGGGGAGAGAGGACGGACCCCACACTACAACTCCCAGCATGTCCCGCGGCGGCAGGCGCGTGGCGCACGCTGGGGACGCAACGCCACGCGCGTTCGAACCGGCCAATCGCGGGTGGGGGCGGCAGTGCGCGCGCGCGGGCGGTGGCGGAGGCTGAGGTGAGGCCGGCCCCGGGACCGGGATCCAGGATTGGGGACCCAGGGTTGAGGATCCGGGGTTGGGGATTTGGGGATCGGGATTGGGACCCTGGGGGCATCCTAACCCTTCCGTCCCTCCCGCGCGTTCGTTCCTCGGCGCGGTCCCGTCCCTCTCTGGTTCCCAGGCCCTTCCTTCACTCTCTTCCCTTCCCGCAGTGTTTCCCGCATCCCGCCGCTCTTCACCGGGACCCGGCTCGGGGAGCGACCGAAGCCTCGGGGCTGCCTTAAGTCCGAAAGCTTTTCTTTGGGTGTGCTTGGATCAGCGGGAGGAGCTCGTTCAACATGAAAACGGTACTTTGAGCTTCTTCTTTTGTGACTAAAAGCGCGGGCTGGGAGTCCCGAGGCTCTCACCGGAGCATTGTGCTTTGTTCCAGCAACTCCGTCCAACTGAGTGACACCTGTGCCAAGAGGAGCTATAAAAGCACGGATTTCTTGCTTGTTCACTAAAAATTATTTTTTTTCCCTTGCAAAACTGAACCTCGTAGTTAAGTCAGAATTGCCATTTCAGCAGCATGTGCTTTCTCTGTAACGTTTAAAAGTTTTTTCTTGGAGTGCCTCAACATTTTACCAGGACTTTGTTGTTTGAGGTGGACACGGCACTGTGGTTTGGCAATCCTGGTTGTGGAGCAGCTGTTTTTGTGATAATGTGGAGCTCTTAGTCTGATTAATTTTTTTTACCATGTGTAAGAGGCAGGATATACATAAATTCTGTTACTATGCACATTATTCTGGATTAAAAATACTTTTGAGACATCATTCCAGGTTTCTGGTTTAAGTAGCTTTGCCTCCTGGAGTTGTTTTTGGGCTGATTAATAATTTGTAGCAGGCATCAAATAATAGAATAGCTTGTACCTCACATCCTTGTGTTTTGTTGTTTGAGTTTTCTGGCCTCAGTAGACAAGGCAATAAGCTTGTCAAGTCTAATTTTCCCAGCTGTTCTGAATTCCATTAGATTTTTTGTCTGTGGGCCTCCATCTGAAACATCTTCAGCAGATGCTGCTGAATTCCAAGTAGTGCTCCCATGGAAAGATGTGTGGCAAAACCTCAAGCCTCTCTTTCCCCAAGTATATCCCCAAGCAGAGCTAAAAAGAGGCTCAAAAAAGAAGCTTTTCTATTATTAAAAGGGTTTTCCCCTCCCTCACTTCATGTTTAAATAGCAGAAATATCACTTTATGTTGACACAGTGAGTGGTTTTTTGTGTTACTTGAAGGATGTCTTACAGAGTAAAGCTCCCACTCAGGAAATCTCTCCAGCGTAGCAATGTGTGTTCCTCACTTTATTCCACAACCTGATGATTGTGTAGTTACTGACAAGCACTGAACTGGAATCATTGTGCCCTAAATTTGCACCTTGCCCTTGGTTCATCTGCTCCTTGTCTCCTGATTTATTCTCAGAGGTGCAATCTTACCTCTGCAGTTGTGCATACAAATTTGGGGGTGACAGTTACAGAAAGTCTGAGCTAATTCACTGCTCTCCCCTTTAGCAGAAGGTCAGTGTGCTGTTGAGGCCTTGAGAGGCCTTGAAAAGAAGCTATGGTTGTTTTGTTGATGGCTATGTAACCAAGAGTTTCTTCTTTTAGAGTGTTTGTAAGGTCTGAACTGTCTTACAGCTGAAATTTGCAGTTCATAGCTTCTGCTGTCCTTGGAATTTTTCAACAAACTAGTCCTGGAATGGGAGTACTGCATTTGCCTTTGGAATCACTGATCTTTGATTGAATTGTTGATATTTTTTCCTGGTTGCATCCCAGTTCCATGGTCACTCCACATTTCAGCACCCCACAAAACATAAATTTCCTTTCTTTACCTGCTCTTTGGACCTTGGAGAGGGAAAAAAATTCTTAGAGGTTTTTGTAGCAAATATTTTATAGCACTTATGGAAGCCTAAAGGTCTAAAAGTTGTGCAGTGCCCAAAACTACATAAAAGATGATCCTGTTGTAATTCTTGAAAGTGTTTGAGGATCGTACCAGTCCAAGAGCAAATCACCACTTTTTTGAGTTTTCAAATCCAATTCCTTTCTGCTTATATGTGTTTTTTAGAGTAACTTCTTGATGTTCACATAACTTATAAATATTTACTTCAAAAACATAGCCACACACTCAGCAGAGTGAGGGAAATACATTTGTAACTAAAAATATCTAAGCTTATAGATTATAATAATGATCATAACATTTTTTGCTGTTTTTTCATTTTGCATTTGATATTTAAAAGCTCTCTGTAGAGAAAGACATTTACTGAGGTTTTGGACAGGGACTGGCATCTTGAATTTTAGAGTTTGTGAGAAATTTGGGTATTCTGTTCTGTGTAAAAGTCAGTAAGGTTTTCAGGTCTGCTTTGGGCTGCCTTTGAGAGGCCTCAATCTTGTTCATTTGCTAGGCCTGTGTTCTTGCAGTCACTAAAATTGCATCTGTGCCTTTATTGTCTGCAGATGACAGGATCAAACGAGTTCAAACTCAACCAAACTCCAGATGATGGGATTTCATCAGTGAAGTTTAGTCCAAACACATCTCAGTTTCTGCTTGTTTCATCCTGGGACACGACTGTTCGGCTCTATGATGTTCCTGCCAACACCATGAGACTCAAATATCAGCATTCAGGAGCTGTTCTGGACTGTGCTTTTTATGTAAGTGTGGGAGGGGTTTTTTAATTATTGTTTTACAGCTGTAGAGTGTCCAAAGTATGAGCAATTGTCAATCCCTGAAATTAAAGAGGCGGCCTACCTGTGCTTTTTTTCACTGAATATTTTGTCATGTGGCTGACGCTGTACTGTGGATCAACACTCAGGTTCTCAAATGATACCTCCCTTCTAAATCAGTTTTAGGATTGCACTGCACTTACATGGAACTTAGGTGGTCAGTCATGTAAAATATGAAGAAATGGAAATGATTTGGTATAACCTCTAACTGCCTTTTAAAAATTTATTTTAGTTTTACTTTTAAACTGAAAAAATTCATATCGCTCAAAGCACTTCAACATTTTGCAGAGCTTCTGTCTGTTTAAATCTGGGTCAGACCTTAACATTTGTGTCTTAGTTCCCATCTTCCCAAAACTCTTGAAAGCAAGTCCTTTGTTACGAGTTTAGGATATCGAATGCAGAGCAACCATGGAAACTTAGTAAGGTAAATTTGATGCTTTTCCAGGATCCTACCCATGCCTGGAGTGGAGGGCTGGATCAGCAACTGAAAATGCACGACTTAAACACGGACCAAGGTGAGCAGATTGAATTATAAATGCTGTCAGCAACTGGCCTAAGCTTAAGATTTATGTACTTACATGCACAGAATATACTTCAGGTTCTTTAGATAGGGGATATTTAAGTATCTGGCAAAATAACCAGTGGCTTTAATAAGGACCACCTAAAAACCTGGAACAATTTGGCAGCTCTCCAGACAGTTTGGTAGCTGCTTGTGGGGTGCCTTGATTGATTTTCTGATGATAATCCTGCTCTGCCATAGGCTGCAGTGTCTCAGTTAGGGGGAATTAACCAAGCTGAACTAGAACTGAGCATATTGTTTTTCAGAGGTTTGTGGTTTGGATGTATCTAGAATGATCTTTCATGGCAGACGACATACAAAGCTTTTGCTTTTGTCAAGCATGGCCTTGTACTACAGTTTTTTTTCTAAGAAAACATTGCTTGGAAGTAACAGTTCCAGTGCCTTGTTGGTGCAAAATATGGAACTGGTTTGACTCCTTTGCGTGTTTTTAGAGTGTTAAAGAGAAAAGCAGATTTCAGCCAGTCACCAGCACCAGCCAACAGCCAGGGCTTGACAAATTGGTGTGTGCAATAATGGTACCAAAAAGCTCAAATAATTCAGCCATAGCTGACTTTCTACATGTGTTTGTTTTAATATTTTTATTAAGATGTGGTACTAATTGCTTTCTCTTGTCATATTATTAATATACACAAGCTTAAGTTGCTTTCTTTATTAGTGTGTTTGTCAGTGTGATACCAGTTGGTAATGAACATGCTTTATACCTGTAAAGATCTCTCAGTGCCTGCCTAAAATTCTTAAATCCTAAGCTCAAGGGACATAAGTTTAAAATTAACAACCCTGATCTTTGCAAAATTTATGCTTCTGAAGGCTGAACTGTCCATTACAGGGACTTCTGGCATAGAAATGCACTTTTAGGATGTCAGAAAATGCATGTACTGCAGTAGTGTTCTTCTTTTATTCTTTATTTCCCACATTCTAACTGTTTGTAGGGCCAGTAAAGTTGCAGTATATTGTGTTTTCTTCCAGAAAACCTTGTTGGTGCCCATGATGCTCCTATCAGGTGTGTGGAGTATTGCCCAGAAGTGAATGTCATGGTGACTGGCAGCTGGGATCAAACGGTGAAACTCTGGGATCCCAGAACTCCCTGTAATGCAGGAACCTTCTCCCAGCCTGAAAAGGTATGTGCTGCATGCTGCATTGCAGGTGTCAAATAATGCATCCTGGGACTGAAACATCACACAGGAAACTGCCTTGAGCTGAATTTGTGAAGTTATGAGCTGCATTTGTGAAGTTATATTTAATGGTTTTTAAACTGGGTGAAAGTTTTAGCATTTTAAAAGATTGGTATTCAAAATATATTGCAGTTTTAAGGTGAAGGCTTTGAACTTTCCTCAGCGTACCTTAATTCTTGGTGCTTGTGCTGGACCAAATTCCTAAAATTTCAAATAAATTTGAAAGAAAACCAAGCATTCTTGGCTTAATTGTAATATGCACAGTTGATTTCCTTAAATGTTAAGATTTTAGGTACATCAGACCCTGGCAGTCCTAAGGTCTGATTGTTTTGGAATGTGCACAGAGATGGATCTCTGTAGGAGGCCATTTATGGTGCCTGAAATAATATTTTGGTCTTTTACTTGTGTTCAAAAAACTGAACAGAATTGCTTGTGTTGTAATTTACCTGTCTTGTATTAATGTCTAGTAAATTTGGATATTTTACTAATACTGAAATCTGTGCTAATGGGAGACTCAGAGAAATAAGATAAAATGAGATGTCTTCAGCTTTTTCTAATGGCCATATGATGTCTTAACTTCTTGTGCTGCTTACAGTGGTGTCATTGAAAGAATTACCAGGAATTCCAGTTTTTTTCCAGAGACTCCTAAACACAGGCTGGCTTGCTGGATAATTTTACATACGAATATTTTTTTGCCTGTACCTTTTAAAAATTTCATTTCACGCTGTGACATCCTATTGTCAAATCCTAATTATGAGCTATCATTACCTTCCCTTTGGCCCTAAATAGGTCTTACTTTTGTTCCAGCAGAGCTGGATCTACTTCTGGTGAGACCTTTGTGCAGAATGAAGTAATTGCATTATTTCTAGTTTTGATTTATAGATGTATGTAGCATGTAAAGAACTGTGATAAATTGCTGACAGAATATCATATAATGGACAGCCACAGTGAATCAAGCTGCTTATTGGTTCAGCAAGGTTCATTATGTCATTTTTTTAATGCTGCCTTTGATGAATGTGTACACCTACTCCACTGCATGACAACGGTTTCATTTGATTTATGGCTGTGTGGTGGAGAAAGAACACTCACTGTACAGGTGTGACATCAGTTTGTGAAGAAGATTTAAGATATTTAATGTTCTTTATGCCTTTGTTTCCCTGTATGTATACAAACACATGTTATATAATGTTTGTGAGTATTTCTGGACCAATTTTTACATTAGTAACGAAAAGCTGTCTTGTTAAAATGTGTAACTACGATTGGCTCAAAGTTTTCTTCCCTTTTTAGGCATAATTGGGATCATCAGAAATTTTGGGCAGCTCCTATGTGAACATTTAAGACCTCCCATCTTAAGAGCTCAGTCTTTAGAGGAAAGTTCAATAATCACATTTTAGAGAAGAAAGCATGCTGGATGGATGAGGATTGGATAAAGGAAGCTTTTTTAATCTATATGTATACATACACACCTGTCTGCTTAGTTTTTTCATTAAAAATTAACTTCTTGAAAACGATTTGTAGCAAATGAAAAGTTGTTGTGTCTGATATTTCAGTGCAGCCTTACCAGAACCAGGCAGCTTTGTTGGGCTTCATCAGAGAGCCAGAAAGTGAAACCAAATGAAATCGTCCAAGCACGTGCCAAAATTAAATTGCTTCCTTCTGGCAGGATACCAGATCTCTTACACTTTTAATTCCCGATCTGAGGAATACCCAGGATCTGTTTCCTATGTATTTGGCTGCATTAGATCACTTGGAAAAGGCTCATTCTCATAGTTTGCTCTTGTTAGCAGCTCAGTGACAGCTGTAGGTAGCTGGATTCCATCTGCTTATGTATCAACAACTTGGGATTCATTCCATAGCACAGCTTTTTATGACTAAGCCTTTTTCCTTTTTTTTAATGTATTACCAGATGAAGTGCATCCCAAGCAATAGTTGGAACCAACAATTCATACGCTAAATGTTGTCATGCGAAATTTGATAGGCCAAAATTAGAACCTCTGAGCCAAGTTTTGGAGTAGAGTTGAAATTCCAAGCCATTATCTTTTTTTTAATATGTCAGGCATGTTGCTTTCTTCAAATTCACTTAATTTTATTAAAGTATACAAAGTAATGTGGTTTTTTAAAATGATTTCTTGGCAGTTTATTTTGTTTTATTAGCATGAAGCTCAACTCAAAATATTTGGTTTATAAAGAAAAATACTTGGTTACCAGGTGGAGGAAAACAGAGAAGAAAATGTGTGATGTGGTTTTGTAGGCCTAAACTGCAGGATCGTGAATTGACAGTGGGAATGCAAACTGTGCATACCAAGCAGAGATTAATTCCAGTATCCATCACTTCCCATCTTGTTCCTTTGTGTAGGTTTTCCTTTTGCCATTAAATTTGGTAAATTTAATGCTTGGACTAATTTTTGAGCTTTTGAACGCTACATCAGGGTGTTCTCACTAACCAGCTGCACACTCCTGCTGCTCATCCCAAATTTGGGTGCTAAATTAAAGCTGAATGGAATTCTGTGGACTCCATGGGAGATGTCACCAGTTGTGTTAGGGCTCATTGCTGACAGCTTATTCTGTACAAAGAGCAGGGGATTTTCAGGCTAATCAGTGTTAAATACTGTAAATATTTTTTTGGAAGGTCTACACCCTTTCTGTGTCTGGGGACAGACTGATTGTGGGGACAGCAGGTCGGAGAGTGCTGGTGTGGGATTTGAGGAACATGGGATATGTTCAGCAACGAAGAGAATCGAGCCTGAAATACCAGACCCGCTGCATCAGAGCATTCCCCAACAAACAGGTATGGGAGCCAGGGCAGCAATCACACTGCTGCTGAATGTTCTTCAGGAAAATGGTGGTTTATTTTCAAGTTTATTTTTCAGTGGGGGTTTGTTTTGTAATCAAACTTCGGGGAGGGGAGGCTTCTTGTGGCACATTAATTCTTTTTAGTGCAGCTTAGCAATGTTTGCCACTGCCTTACCAGCGTCTTATGTTGTCATTTTGTTCCTCCAGATTTGTCTCCTTTTTAAAAATTACCTATTTAATGAATCACAATGCTGACATGTAATTAAAAAACATCCTTCCCCTCCCCAGTTGCAGTAGAAGAGAGAAAGCCAGAATTGGTGGTTTCTCAGCAGCTTTTATGCATTATAGCCCTGGTTCTTGAGCACTGTGAACAGGGGCAGGATTAAAACTGCATGAATGTCGTTTCTATATTTTTCTTTTTTTTTCTCTCAGTCTGTGGCATGCCCTGCAGAACCCCTGATCTATTATCCAGGGGGAATTGTACAATTCAGGTGCTCCTACAGCTGTTCTGTGCAAGTTAATGTGGTGTGTCTGTGGTATTTCCTTTTCAAGGAAAGCAAGAAGATTGGCTTTCTGTGCCAAACTAATTTGTAAGGGAATTTTCCCGTGTGCAGAGTGGTAGTACAGGAATTGCAAGACCTAGTTACTTGTTCTTGAACTGGCATGAATGCTTTGTCCATTTTCAGTTCTAGTTATAGTAAAACAAGCTGATCTTCCAGATTGTATTGTATGATGGGTTTTAAAGAGCCTTGTTATAGCTAGATATCATTGCAGTCCTATTTCTGAAAAGATCTATTATGGACTTAACTCAGAAGTGATAGTGAAAGCATCTCAGGTTGCTTCAAGTCAGGACTGTAATTAACTGGATAAGTGAACACAACTTGTAATCAAGTTTCACTGAAAATACTATTTCAGCTTGAGTGTTTACTTGTTACTATAAAGCTCTGAACTAATTTTAATGTAATGTAATTCTGAAACTAAATAGTCCTGTGAGTATCTCTCGTATTTCAGATATTTAGACCCTGGGGAGTAGGTGAGCAAATACAAGGAGTTCTTATCTCTTAACCTTTTTTCCTCCAAGCACAAGCTTGTGTTTGGACCTGCAGAGGCAATTACAAGTCTCACTGTCAGCTTAAAACTATGATGCAAGGAGAATCTCTCTTAGAAAGCTTTTTTCTTCCTTACCACTTTCTTAGAATTTAGAAGGCTATGAAATAAAGTTGTATGGCAGTCTTTTCTCCAGCTGTAAACTTCTAAAACATGTAGCTCCAATTTTTTTTTTCTTGTTAGGGTTATGTTTTAAGTTCTATTGAAGGTCGTGTAGCCGTGGAATATTTGGATCCAAGCCCAGAAATTCAGAAGAAGAAATATGCATTCAAATGTCACCGTTTGAAGGAGAATAACATCGAGCAGATTTATCCAGTTAATGCCATTTCTTTCCATAATGTTCACAACACGTTTGCTACAGGTAAATACTCAATTCTTTGTAACACTTGCATCAGTTCCTTTAGTTTTGATGTGAACAGATCAGCCTTTACTTCATACGTCCTGACTTTTTAAGCATTTAAATCGTATTTCATGCCATGAGCAGGGTTTTAAAACTATTTGATGTAGTGAGAGTTCTTAACTCTTAATTTTTTGCGCCAAACACAAGCTTGTGTTTGGACCTGCAGAGGTAATCTCTGACAAGACAAGTCTCACTGTCAGCTTAAAACTATGATGCAATGAGAATCTCTCCTAGAAAGTTTTTTTCTGCCTTACCACTTTTTTAGAATTTTGAGGGCTATGAGATAAAATTGTATTGCAGTCTTTTCTTCAGTTAACTGCTTTAACAGGGATTTTGGGAAATGCTCATTGTACTCTTTAGTGAATGAATCAACCCTGTGTTTTTCCTGACAAGGTAATTACGAGTAGTTTTCTTTTTTTCCTGTGCTGCATCTCTTCAGTTTTATTTTTTTTCCTCAATTACAACTTGCAAACGTTTTTTTTGGAAACACTGACTTGCAGGCGGCTCCGATGGCTTTGTGAATATCTGGGATCCGTTTAACAAGAAGCGGCTGTGCCAATTCCATCGGTATCCCACCAGCATTGCCTCCCTGGCCTTCAGCAATGATGGAACTACCCTGGCCATAGCTTCCTCCTACATGTACGAAATGGATGACATCGAGCACCCCGAGGATGGCATCTACATCCGCCAAGTGACAGATGCAGAAACAAAGCCCAAGTGAGTGTCTGCTTCACCTGCAGTTGAGGCTCTCCGAGCATCCACCCCAAGATTTATTAATTTTCCTAAATTCATGAATAGCATTATTGATGGCAGGAGATAGTGCAGCTTGACAGTAGGGCTGGGTTTGATGTTATCTGCTTCGCCCAAGCTTTCAATATCCGTAGGTTGATAGACGGCTGATGGATAAAATTGTGCCTGGTTGTTTAGTGGGAGAAGAATGTCAAACTCTTATCCTCTTTCAATAGGTGCTATTATATGAAGCTGTAGAGTTATTGCAAGCTCATTGCTTCAGGAATTGAGTGAAGAATTCAAGAATAATTTATTGGAGTGAATGTTACCGTGTTTGGATATTTAAAACTTGGAATGAATACAATCTGTCACACTGAGTATGCACCCAGCTGTCGGAGTGAGCAGTGAATTTAGATGCTGTTCTAGGAAGGTTGTGTAAAATCAAGGAAAAGCTCTCTCAGTTCCTGGGTGTTGGAGTTTGCTGCAGCCCTTTGATAACACACTTTTCTGTCACTGTTGCTGTCAAAACGAGGCAAACTGATTGATGGAGGTAAAAATTCCTGTTCAACTCACTTTGGCATGAATGTTATATAGAAAAATTGCCATCCCAGTGCAGATTGGTGCTGCTCCTAATGCTGCTAGCACAGGAGCAGTTGGCTTTATTTTCAAACTCCTGTGCTTTATCACTGCTAGGTTTTTTCTCTTCTAGTACTCAATCTGTCTTACACCTTATCAGGTTGTCTCCATTATTAAAAGTGGCTATGAAAACAGATACATAAATGATCAAATTTCTTGAGTTTAAAACCTCAAGACCTTTCCCTCCACTCCCTTAAGTGACTTGTCTGTTGCTGTGGAGCAGCTGTTTTATACCTATGAAGATGAGATATTTATTATTGTATAACTTCCACATCTCTCACTTGGAGATACTTGTATTAAAGTAATTTTGATACTCCTAGAAAAATAAAGCCAGAACTATTTTAGTATTTATTTCCTTGATTTCCTCAAGTGGAAAAAATCCACATATGATAATTCAAAATTTTTAAAAAATCATGTACTTGTTACATACATTTACGAGTTGTTTTGTTTTGTTGTGTTTTTCAAAGTTGATAAAAGAATACTTTGCTGCTGTTGGTTTTCTAATAATAAGAGTTGCTTTCAGGTTTTTTTTTTGTTCCTTTCTAGTTAGAGTTGCTAATTCTGTAGATGCTTCATTCTGCTGTACAAGGAGGTTAATCTACAATTAAACAATATTTCCTCTTGGCCCTCCATTATTTTCTGAAACAGATGGTTCATCATTTCCTGGGCTGTTAAACACAGCAAGGTTGAGGTTAGACTCTTGGGAATCAGCTAGTTTTGAATCTTATTAGGCTGTAGAAGGAAAACTAATAAGAATACTCCTTAATATCATTTTGTGACTGTAAACAATTATTTATTAGCAAACAATTGATCCCAGAAGGGCAAATTGTTTGAGTCAGTAATGAGCTGAGAAAAGACAGAGCATATCTGTGTATTTGGAAAATAATTGTAACGTAATTGCAATGCATTTAGACAGGCATCTTTTTGGACCTGTTTCTATCTTTAAATGAATTTCTGAAAACATTAACGAGGTTTATATGCTTTTCTGACATTTACAAGTTGCTTATGCCAACCATAGGGCACTAAGAATGATGGGTATATTTTAGTGGTTCAGTGGTGTGAGTCATCTCTGGTTTTATTCTAAAAATAAGTTACTTAGGACAGGAGACTAATGGTAGTTTCATAGTGATCTTTTTGCATATTAATTTGTGTCACAGCGTTTCTGCACAATGCATTCTTAGTGCATCAAGATGGTGCCATATTATGTAAAGATCACTTCTTTCATCATTAAACTGTAATGATGTAAACTGTTCTGTATCTTGGTACAAGTGAAAGCTGGCTTTCTGCAAGTTTCTGCTTTCCTAGGATGTTGAATATTCTACCTGCTTCTGATTCCTCTAAATATTCTTTCTAAAACAGAGTTTATTTATTGCAGGTCTACTTAGGCTACTGGTGATACTCCTTCTCTACAAGAGATGCTCACCTGCTCCTAACAAGGCTCGACTAAAACAACTGAAGTGAGAAGAACAATCTTTGTACTCGTGTTGTTTATAATTAAGAAATGTTTGTTTGTTTATTGTAGTTTGTCTAAATCTGTCATTCCTTGCTTGCTTATAATGTTAGTGAAACTGTTTTCTTTATCTGCTGTCTGGAGCTGAATTAGTTCAGTCCTGTAGATAATCTTTTAAAAAACTTAAACATTTTGTAGCATCTGATTATGAAAACTTTCACTGCTTTCTTATTTGTTCAATAAATATCTGTAGATTTTTGAAAACAAATACTTTGTGTAGGAGCCTTTACTGATTGTGAAACAAATGTTGAGACTAAACTCTTAAATTGCAAAAGTTCTTGAGTTCTAGATCCTCCTGATGGAAAAATTTCTGAACCTTTTTTCTTTTTCCAATGAGATGAACTGGGAAATAAAAAGAAATGTTTTCTGTTGAATATTACCACTAACAGCTGTCTCACTCAACTCTGCAGAGCAGACTCAGACTGCTCTCCTGGTCACTTGTATCAGGTGTTACTACTTAAATATTTATTTTATAGTGAATAGTAAGGAGGGGCAGAAAGGCTTGAGAAAGGTGATTGAGGTGTGGGTATTTTGGGTTGGAGGTTGGATTCATGCTTTGCTTCCAACTTCTCTTCTATCAGTGCCTGTGTAGCCAGTGGGAGCACTTTATTACCTGTAGGAAAACAAACTTGCTGACAACAGGAATGGTACCAGATTGTTCCAGAGAAGGTGGTGATGGAGAGGAAACAGCTCTGTGTGTGCAGAAATCTGACAAACTTGAGCTGTTACCAGGTAGATGGGTAAATGAGTTGTATGTGGAATGCTTTGTAGTTTGTCATGAGCTAGATGTGGATTCTTTGGTAATAGAAATTGGCTGTGATAGGTTTGGAAAAAATAAAGATATTCCTGAGTTAAATATGAATAGTGCCTTCCCCACAGGGTCGCCCAGCCTCTGTTCTGGTAGTTGTGCACCACCCCTGGTCCTTGCAGTTTTAATTGGCTTTTTTGCAGTGAGGGTTACATGGATGATGATGGGCAGAGGTTGAATTTTTGATGTCAGCTTAGGAAGTCATCACATCTTGGTGTTCAGGTGTTTTATTATTTTTAGAGGACTGCTTTGCTGAAGAGGGCCAATTGGATCCCAATCATGGGAGCTAAAGGTTTCTGTCAGAGTGACTAGCAAAGCAATAATAAGCTGGTGGAGAAAAGAAGTGAGGATGTGTCCAAATAAAAAAAAATGTGAAGGCAGAATTGGGCTGGGACTAAGGAAAAGATGGTTTAGTGATGATGTGGAGAAAGGAATATGTGAAATGGAGAGAGGATAGAGTGGGGAGTTACAGGTGTAGAGCTGTGGGTAACAAAGTGAAATGAGAGCTAGAGAACATAGGGGAAAACAAACAGAATTAGAGGAATTCCAAATACCTTGGTTGACAAAGTAAACATAGCATAACTTGGAAATGATGCCATCTGTGCAACTTTTCAGTGGTGAGTATTGGGGGAAAAACCTGTTAATGTGCTGAGATCTGCACGTTTCAGTGGACAAAGTTAGCTCAGGATGTGTATGAGGGAATGGGTTTGACTTACTGGTTCTGTTTTGGTTTAAAAACCAGAGGAAGATTCCTTGTGGTCAGTTGTTGTTTTATGTAAATGCTTGAAACAAACTGTAGAAAATAGTGAGACAGCCAAGCACAGCAGAGAAAATGAATGTTTAGGTGGTCAGGGCTGCAGCTGTGCCCATGTGTTGGGTAGAAATATCACAATGTGCAGTTGAAATACAGGTATTTCTTTTACAAGATTAATCTCCCTTTTATTAGCACTCTCCTAGAAATGCAGGTCAAGGCAGGGGTTCATAAGCTGGAGGAATCATGAAACAAGCCTTTTCTGACTTCTGTAACAAGCAGCTGAACAAAGGATATACTGACTCTTGATAGAGGAATTGAGAGCTAAAAAAGCTCCTTAAGTCACTGCTTTTGGGCTGGTGTTGAGGGCCGTGGAGAAAACATGGAGCCACAGCCATCACTGTAATAGAGTCATCAATCACCACTGACTGCTGGCAGCAGTGAATATCCAGGGTTGTCTCTCACAAGGGCCTTGTAACACTGAGGTATTAGAAGCCAAGTGGCATCTGTGCCCTGAATGTCACAAAGGCAAGCTGGTAAGTACTTCTTTCTGTTGGCCAGTGCTTCAGAATAATCAGTGTGTGGTTACTACTTGCAGGTCTGGAGCTCTGCTGCATCTCAGATGGGGTGTTTAGTGCTGCTGCAATTATAATAAATATTAAAAAGAAGTCTTCTTTAGGTGGGTGTTTTCCCAAGCAAAACCAGTCAAAGCTGAGCTCTGAGCCCCCAGCAAAGACTGAAGTGATGCTGTTGAGGATGACTTAACAAAGCTGTGTAGGTGTTCTCAGCTCCATCTTTAATTGCCTCACACTTCCATGGGTGTCCGCTAGTTTTCACTGCCTTGAAAATGGATTTTCTGTAGTTGGAGTCACATAGTCCCCAAGTTCAGCAGTCATTCCACTGCTGCATCTGTTAGGATGGGTGTCCAAAAGCTGGGTGTTCCTTCTATTGGGGTCTCTTGCAAATTTGGCCTAAATGACACACCCCCCATGAGGGGTTGGTGCAGGGGTGTGGAGCAGAACCCATTTCTTTGGACTAGCAGACATCTGCTGTGGTGATGACACCATTAGCTGCTCTCATGTTGTTCAGCACAACCACAACCAAAAAGGCAGTCATTTTGTAGTCAGTATGCAACTGATACAACTTCTGCTCCTGCAGCAATGTGACATTTGCTCTGAAAAGTGTCAGGATTCTTTGTTTTAAATGCTTTTAGACGTGCAGAATTTAGAAATGAGGAATCAAAGATGGGACTTGCCCAGATACTCTTATAACTGATATGCTGAAGGCTCTCTCTGTGAAATATCTTTCTTCCTAAGGCTGTATGTCCAGTTTTTCACTGTATCAGACATTTTCCTGTAGCATGAAAAGCACATATGAATGTGCTGAAACGTGTGACAGCAACATGGGGGAGGTAATAGATCTTCAGACTCTCCCATGATTACCTGCAAATTGGAAGGGAATAAACTGTTCTCCATGTCCACTGGGAGGAGGCATAATGAGCTTAAATTGCAGCAGAGATTAGTGTAGACATTAGGAAAAACTTTTTAAGTGTAAGGATGGTTAAGTCCAGGAAGAAATGGCCTGGGGAAGCTGCAGTGTTGCCATCTGTGGAGTTCCTCAAGCACAGGTGAGACCAGTGGCTGCCAGGAATGGTTAGGTTTTAACTGGTTCCATCTTTGGGCAGGGAGGCTGAGGCAGTACTGATTGTACTTGGGCTTGTTCTGCTCTCCAGCTTCCCCTGGCAGTGGGACCTGATCTCCCAGGGCCATGGGAGCAGTGCCTGGGAAAAAGCTCTGCAGCCCTTATGGCACCTTCCAGTACCTAAAGGGACAGGAAGGATGGAGAGGGACTTTGGACAAGGGCATGGGGCGACAGGACAAGGGGAGTGGCTTTAAACTGCCAGAGGGCAGGGTTAGATGGGATTTTGGGAAGGAATTGTTCCCTGGGAGGGTGGGGAGGCCCTGGCGCAGGGTGCCCAGAGCAGCTGTGGCTGCCCCTGGATCCCTGGCAGTGCCCAAGGCCAGGTTGGATGGGGCTTGGAGCAGCCTGGGACAGTGGGAGGTGTCCCTGCCCATGGCAGGGGGTGGCACTGGATGACCTTTAATGTCCCTTCCTACCCAGACCATTCTCTTATTCTCCAATCATATTTCTTAATATCAATGTATGCATTGATTTTGTAGGCGTTTCTCAAGTTAGGTTAATTCTGAATTAGGCTTGATTTCTGAATGAGGGTTAATCAAGAGTACCTGACTTTTATTTGCTATATATATACTTTGATTACATCAGCCTTACCATAACTTCAAGCTTTGACCCACCTTCACCATCAGCAGCACTGAACAACTCAGCAGAGCAGCATTGGTTGTGTGTTTTAATCTATTCCCCACTTGCAGAAACTCTCCGTATCCTCTCCTGGGAAAAACAGAGCCAGGTAGCCTCAAGTAGAAACAAAGCAATAATTTATTCACTTAGGCCCAGGATTTCCTGATAATTAAACTAAGCCAGGGTTGCTTTTCCCTGCTTGTGTTTGCTGCAAGCCGCCCCTGCCCTGCAGCCACAACAACGCGACAAAGGCAGCGATTGCCTCATTCTCAGCTCGGCACGGGGGCATTGTCAGAGGTGATTCTGGCTGCAGAATTTGTTCCCTAAATAGATAAGACCGACAAAGGTGGAGAGAGAAGAAATATTCTCATTCCACAGATGTCAACAAAGGCACAGAATGAGGAAGTGAATTTCCTTGTCGCAGAGCAAAGGCAGGACTTGAACAGATGTCTTGATTCCTAGTGCACGTAATTGGTTTAATTTTTTGCCTCTGCTCTAGACTTACTGTGGGGAGTTATTTCAGTTAATCTTTTTTAGTTCTGTGATGTAATTTTTTTGGTCAATTGAACAGGCCTTCTGTGTAAAGGTAAATGAGATCAAATTGGTAATAAAGAATTAAGTCTATATTTTAAAAATGCAATTTCTTCTTATACAAGGATCCAGGCTACACTGTTGTGTTGATATTTAGTAGTGCTACATGGCAAGAGAGATTCCAGTAGAATGCAAAGATTGCCTTTCCTCTAGTGAGGGACAGATGTGACAGGAAGAAAGTGGAAAGTGCAAGCATTATTAGAGGTTGTGCTTTTAAATATAATAAAATGCACCACTGTGTTTCTACATAGTGTTATCTAGGCAGAAAAAAATCAGAATTTAGGCCCTGCAAATCAAGGACTATCAAGAAGTATTAAGTAGAGAATTTGTAACTTGTTTTGTAGAGAATTTGTAACTTGTTTTGTAATGCTAAAAAAAAATTGGCACAGCTGTAGCCTGTGCAGCAGACAAGAGAGTGGAGACGTCAAAAAAAATTTTAAAAAAAAAGTTATTTACCATGTTGTACACCCTCAGTTTCTGATGCCTCTTACTGACGAATCAGGTTTTTTGTCCCACACAGAGATTTCACGTTCTGGGGAGCTGCAGTGCTGCACGTGCACGTCTGTGGGTTGCAGGATGCTCAGAGCTTGCTGCAAAGCTGTGGAGAAGCTGCAGGAGTGTTTTCCCTGGCAGCAAACACAGGGGATTTGTGAATGGGACTGGCCTCCCTGTTCCCAGTCCCTGTTTGCTTTCATATGTCATAGTCCCTGCTTTTAATTTTTCACTTGCTGCTGATAATCCTGGCTGCCCTCTGCATCACTTAAAGATGTCAACTGGTGGCACAGATTGTAAAAAAACAGTATAAATGTCTCCTGAATTTGCAAATTGTTTTGAGAACATGACCTTGGCTATTTCTCTTCCACTTGTATTTTTAGTGTTGAGGTTATTTGATTCTTCGTGGGAAGGCTTTGCCTAGTGGCCTGCAAACACACGGGCTCTGGGAGGTGGTGCTGTGAGCAGTGAGAAAAGTGCCCTTTTTCCATCAGAGAATATTCATTTCTGCTAACAAGATTTTGGAAAGGAACATTTTAAGAAATATTTGTAGATAAACTTTTCAAATGAAATATCTGGCCTTATGTGCAAAACCCTCAGCTCCATACCACGGATTAAGTGGCAGGAATATATCAAGGCTGACATATTTCTCTGTTCCTCTTTATTTGTTTTTAGGATTATAGCCCTTGGTGTGAAAAAAAATGGTGCTTAAATCCTTGATTTTTTTCCCTTGGTTGTAATGGAGTCACTGTTCTTTCCTTGTCATCTGCAATGCTCAGATGCTTTTAATCAAATCCTCAGGATTTAAATTATTAACCATCTTTTTGGGATTACATTTTTTATTCCTAATTATACGCAAAAGATATATATCATGAAATATGCAGCATGTAATTGTGATTAAAGCGTGCAGCCTCCCGAAAGATGGGCCTAACAGTTTGATACACCCACAATTTAATTAGGCAGATAATGGGGTTAGAGGGGAGATTTGTAAGGATGGGGTGGGGATGGAAATATTTAGAGTGATACTTCTTTTTTTGATGGAAATCAGTATGGAGACAAATGCAAATAAAGTCGTATTTCTTTCCTGACCTCCACTTGTGTTGTCTTTTTTGTCTTGGTCTTGAGATTGCCCATGAAAAACTGAATTTATTTGCATCTGGAACAAATAATTCAATGAGTCTAGAATTTTCTATATGGTTTGGTCTTTTGGTTGTTCTTTCTTGAGAAAGCAAGTTTTGACTTAAACCACAAGAACTTTTCCCAGGTAGATTTCCTGGGCACGTTATTAAAGGCTGTCTCCTCTGCTTGGCTGCCTGCTTTCATGAGGGACGCAGGAATTTGATAGCTTTGAGACCTCCTTCCTCTGTCAAGCTGGGTTGTAATTGGTCTCTCAGTTCCCAAGTTATTAGGGGGATGAGAGGACAAGGGGACGGGCAGACAGACACAGCCAATTTCATTGCCCCAATCTCATCTCTGTAGGGAGCTGGAATAAAAAAATCAATTAAGGTTAAAGACCCTCCAGTACCCTCCTTCAATTACTTGGTCAGAACAATCCTTTAGCTGGAGTATCCGTGACACACAATATCCTCATCAGCCTGGGCAGGATTGAACCTCCTTGGGCCGTTGTTTGGAGTGCCCAAGCACAGGACAAACCCCTGGATTTCCCATCAATGTTAGCTGAGCTCGTGGAGCCTTTGGCAGTGCCAGGGTTCTCCTGCTGCAGTTTGCAGGGATGCTGATTCCTCTTCCAGCATCAGGAGTTTCCTACAAGCTGCATCACCCCAAAGGCACACGGTCCCATCCTGCTTTTGTTTCAGCATCAAATGACCTTGGTGCTGCTTATTAACCAATTTCTTCTCTCCTCTTGTGAGGGGTTGTCTTATTTTTTAACACGTTCTGGAAATCTCACTGGTCTCCACATGATCCTGTTTACTCTCCCTCCCCATCTCACTGGTAATTTCTGTTTAAATATGTAACATTTCATCTCCTACAATCAGAAATAATTGAAATATAACTTCTAAGTGGCCCAGGCACATCAAGAGGCTGAATGGAACCATCACCTTTTTACAAGCCATTTTCTGGACTATCTTCTAAATCACCATCAAAATCCCAAACTAAAACAAAAAACCTCCAAACAAACAGGGTTTTTTTGCAGTTCTGACTGCAAACCAAGCCTGTGTGAACAGTCTGAAATGTTTATGATCTCAAAAGCGGCAAAAATCATCAATTTTCTGCAATCCTGCTTTACCCAGCGGAGATGTCCAGATTCAACACTTTGGGGCTCTAGTGCCCTTTTCTTCCTCTTATTTCAGTATTTGTTTTGCTAACAGCTTGCTCTGCTGTGGAACTGGTTATTGTAAAGAAAACAAACCCCTTGTTTGCCTGGAATCTCTATAGTGAGGGATTTTGTTTGTGTGGAGAGAAGGAAATGAAGGATGGAAATGTTAATAGAGGAAGCACACATGTTTCAGATGATGTATTACATGTATCCCCTTGTTTCTTGTTTTACTTCTCTGCGTTTTTCATTTCTCCAAGGATGTTTTATTAAAAAAAAACCAAGCAAAAAAAGAAGTGATGCTTTTTCTGTGCATCAACTTGAAGACATTTTGGTGGGACTTTGTTGTAACATCACCTCAGTTACTCAGTTCCTCATGGAGAGGTGTGGAACCAGGATTCCAACCCTGACCAAAACCTTTTCAGCCCAAGGGAGTTGAATTTAATTTTAATTTGCTGCCTTGCTGTAAGGCTGAGAGACAATTCTCTGGCTAAACTCAGTGAGGAAAACCTTTTTTCTCTTGGCACAGGATCAACCTCCGCATCAAAATGGTGGTAAATAAGGTTTTCCAGATTTTATTTGTAACTACAGCATCAGAATCACCTTTAGAGACAAAGAAATATTTTTAAAAGATTTTAAACTAAAACAGAGGCTGTGGTTTATGTCATTTGCATGTAATGCATTATCATGGCCATTATTAATTCCCCCAGTAACTCTTTACTATTAGAAAAAAATTGCATTGCAGGACAAGTATCAACCAGCAGGTATGGTTATTTTTTTTTAGCTTCTAATGCAGCAGCTTTTCATCCCTCTCTAAGATTTACCTTTAACCTAAAATCTTTCACCCGCTATCTATAATGCATAATTATAAATACATTGTAGTCTAGAGTCAGTACAATTAAAAAGGGTAATTCGTTTCCCTCCCTCTCTCCCATCCTCCCACCCAAGTCCTTAGGTTTAATTTTCATGATTATGTTAGATTATGAGTCATTTTAAATCATGGTATCCAGTAGAGACTACTCCTACTCTGCAGCTCTTTTCAACAGTTGTTTATGGTAGTTTCAGCCTCTTTCTGCCTCTCTGAGGCTCTTTATTTTTAAAGCAAGGCAGACAAGGCCTAAAATTATTCCATTAAAGAGGTGCAATTTTTGTAATGGGACTTAGAGTGCTCTGCAGAAGTGCAGGCAAGTTTCTTCAATATCCTGAGCATTATTCGCTCATTTAGTTAAATGATGTTTCTAATTCCCTGGTAATTACATGTAATGAGGCACTCTTTCTCTTCTTGATGAGACTTTAGCTTAATATGAGATGTCGTATTTTTTCTTTTTCTTTTTTTTTTTTTAGGGATAATTACCCTTCCCAGGAAAAGCAGGGGGTTTGTTGTGCAGAATATATAGCAAATTATTTTATTTCCTGCCATCTTGACTGCCAGTAAATTATAAAATTAAGTTTCAGTGGAGCATTAGCACCATTTTGGAAAGGCTTGAGATTTTTTTTTTTTCCTTATTCATGTATTGATGTCCTTTGGGACTGTTGAGCTATTATTCATAGAATAGATGTTTTTCTGCCAATTCCTAGTATTAGATGGTATTGAAGCAGCAACATAGGTTTAATTTTTTTTGCCTGGATAATATTCAATACAGAATGGTTTTTAAGGTGCTTTTTCTATCAGGTAATTATCCTTATAAAGTTTTACTAACACTTTGCCCCCCCTTCCTCGGTGACTAATTAAATTTATTTCTATGCATGTTGTAATATTAAATGCTGGGGGGCTTTTTGTTTTCAGTTTTGGGTGACTGTTCTTTCTTGCACAAGATAACATTTAGGGCATTGGAATGAATGAAAAGCTGTAGGGTACATAAAGTTAACAACAATCACACAGCATTTAACTTCAGTAAAAATGAAATCAACAATGATTTTAATTACTCTTAGCTTCCTACATTTTGTCAGTGTCACTTCCTTCCTGTTATTCTCATGAAGTGATTCTTGTCTGCTTTCTTTTTTCTTGTATTGTTTTGTTTTTAAATTCAAAATACTGTAAAATTATGAATGGAATACCATCTGGGAGGCAAATTGTATAAGGGTGATCTCTGCATTAGGAGCTGACTTGGCATTTTAAAAGCCATTTAAATGTCTAATTCTTACAGGAAATCCAGGGATGGATTTATCTCGCCTACCTTCAGCTCTCTAAAAGCCAGGTTTTTGGTCTAAATGAGGAAGGCACCAGGCTCCCCTATTTCCAGCGTTTGAAGTATTGTTAAATAACAGCTGTTTGTGCAAGACACATCTGCTCTGTGCCCTCACCTTGCGGGAGGAAAGAAACTAAAATCAAATTCCAGTGGAGGGGGGAAAGCCCCTTTGTCCAGCAGGGGTGGCTGGAGAGGGAATGAGAAAAAAGAAAGTGATGTTTGTTATCAAAGTCTTGAGCCACTTCATTTCCTCCCTTTGGAAGAGACATTTTGGCAGCCAGCTGGGAAGATTCACCCTGCTCACCTTGGCAGGAAGAGATGGCCATGGAAGAAGCTTCCTATATTAATATATATATTAATATGAAGATGTATATTTCTACGTGTGATTATATTGCATTTACACCCTTTGAAGTTGATCACACTATTTACATGCTTTAAAATGTGTTAATTTAAGGGTTTGGTAGGGCCAGCATCTGAATCTGCAGTGATCAAAGGATTAAGTCTTGAAACTGGTGGGCTCTTTTATCAGCAATGCACTTTTCCTGTCTAAGAAGCCACAGTGCTGCAAAGTTCTAAATATAAAGGCACATCTTCATGATAAAACCAAGATTTTGAGAGGCTAAAGTGCAATCAGCGGTAGAAAATAAATGTCATAAATAACTTTTTGATCCCAAATACTGTGACCCCAATTCTGTAGAAAGAAGCTGGAAAAATATGACTGCATCTCACTCTTTATTTCATCTTAAGCAATTTGACATCAATCAAATGACTATAGAGGCAAAGGCATGAACGTTTATTTCCCAGCCCACAGGATTGCTGTCAAATTGCAATTTTCAAAATTGAAAGAGTTGTTAAGCTAGATTTTCTCCATTTTCTTCCTAGTTCTTTCCCTCAAACTTTCAGAAATGTGCCTCTCAATTTTGCAGCGTGCTATCCTACAATGTGCCAGGAAATTAAGGAGCTCCTGAAAAAATTCCTTACCATGCAGTGGTAAAATCTCATTTTCCTGTCTGCAACTCAGTGTATAAATCTAGAGGAAGACTACATCAAAGAGGAGGGAATGAATGAAATTTGAGCATTAAGATAATGCCCTAGTGAGGTTGGCAGCTAAAAGGAACAAGTTTGGTACGTTGATGTTACGTGATTTAAAACCCTCTGGCCAGGACTGGTTACCTCCAGCCTGCTGCAACTCAAAATTTATCAAATCCTCAGACCTGCCAAGGAGGGGAACCTGCTGCTTTATGGGTGTGAGCTTGGGGTAAAATGTTCTCCTCAAAATTAGGTGGAGGCGGGACATTAAAATTAAAACCTTTTGAAACAACAAAAGTTGGAAGTTGGTTGAGATCTGTGGTCCCATTATCCAGAAAGCTGCAGAAACCCACTCTCATTAAGTTTCTCTAAATTTCTGAAAGCCAGAGCTCCTGGATAGCCCTGAGCAGGTCAACACATCCCTCATCTTTCAAATAAACAATAATGTTCTGCTCATGTCTTCCAGCTGCTGCAGTCTGGTAGGAACTTCAAAGCTGGCCTAATATATGCAATTTTCTCTTAAAACAAGAACAACAAAAAGCTTCCAGTGGAGAGAGTGCCTGTCTCAGCTGTGCTGACCCACGTTCAGCCATGAACTCTGCTAAAGGGATTCCAGCTTCTTTCTGAGATGCTGCCACAACTGTTGGGGTGTGGGGCTGTTGTGAGGTATCAGGTGTGATGCAGGAGATAACAATCAGCTCCACAACTGGTTCACTCCCATATTTAAATAAGGAAAAATTATTAGGCTTATATTCCTAGGCCCTGGGATGCACCTGGTGAGCAGGAGAGGCGTGAAGGTGAGTGAGACCGGTACAGGAGTCTGAGCTTTCAGCACCTGATTTGCTATTTTTCGAATACTATTCCTCCCCAGTGTTTGGATTTTCCATTTTCATCTCTTAGTCTTACTATTTATTTAGCTCTAGGAATCTAACTGGTGAAGGAAAAAAGTAAAAGTGGGTGGGAGTGTAGAATAGGAAACCCAGTCTATTCCAGTTGTTTAGATTATACATTTTCTACCATTATGAGATAATATCATGCTGTGAGGCTTCAGCATAAAACCCTGCAAAATCATGGCAGTTTGGGGTTTATTTCAGGGCTTAAAGGCTGGCAGGTGTCACCAAGCTGGTCTTGCTTGCCGACATACAGGCATTCAGATATGCACATCAAGCAGTTTTGGACAGATAGTGCTGGAGAATCATTCGCTGTTCTTGAGTGGAAATGGTGATAAAGAGGCTCAAACTCCCAGCGGGCGCTGTGTGGCTCGGGGTGGAGCTGAGCAGACTGCCAGGGTCGCTGCTCTTTGTGCCTGCCAGATGTGAGACTGGGTGCAGCTGTTTGGGGAAGGGTCCATCCCCCAGGAGAGGCGTCCATCCCGCAGGAGAAGGGTCCAGCCCCCGGGAGAAGGGTCCATCCCCCAGGAGAGGTGTCCACCCCTCAGGAGAAGCGTCCATCCCCCAGGAGAAGCGTCCATCCCCCAGGAGAGATGTCCATCCCCCAGGAGAGATATCCAGCCCCCAGGAGAAGGGTCCAGCCCCGGGAGAAGGGTCCATCCCCCAGGAGAAGGGTCCAGCCCCCAGGAGAAGGGTCCAGCCCCCGGGAGAAGGGTCCATCCCCCAGAAGAGGTGTCCATCCCCCAGGAGAAGCATCCATCCTGCAGGAGAAGTGTCCATCCCCCAGGAGAAGGGTCCATCCCCGAGGAGAGGTGTCCATCCCCCAGGAGAAGCGTCCATCCCCCAGGAGAAGGGTCCAGCCCCCAGGACAGCGAGGGGGAGCACAGCCCTGCTCCAGGTGAGCCTTTCAGCCCGGGCTGGGCTGTCTGTGAGGAGGAGGGAGGTGGACCTGGCTGGGTTTTGCTCTGCTCAGGACGTGTCCAACAGCCTCGGACACTGCCGGTCACGGGAGCACCGGTCAGCGCATGGAAACCTGTCTGCCAGGACTGGCCCAGCTCCAGCACTGCTTTCGCAGGGGCTAATCAGGAGCCATCAGATGAAATTCTGTGACTTTATTAGTATGTCTAAGCCAATGGCCTGCAGGCAAACCCGCTGGGAGTAAATCAGGGCAGTAACCATTTGTTGAGGTTTCTGTCTGTCAGCCCCAGACATGGCCCGTGTCCTGCTGCTAATGTGGCTCTGTCACATGCACTTACACCACTGCACATAGTTCAGATTGTTACAAATGCCTTTATCCATTCCCATTGACATTTTAAACAAACGGTGATATATTTAGTACAATAATTACAGTTATTTGATTACCTTTCTTTTAGCCTGAAGTAGAAGGCAACTGACAGATGTGAATACCTCCGAGACCAATACTCTGTAATAAACTAACATTATTTATTACAAGATGCATTTTATTAATAGGAATTGGCAGTAATTAATTCAGTAAAGTTGATGTTACTAATAATTACATGTAATTCATGAAATATTTATGGAAGAAAACTGTGTATAAAAATGACGCAAAGGTCATTTAGCTAATTAGTTAATAAATGTCACCAACATTTCTAGTGAGTCTCTCTAATTCTGAACAGTTTCAGCTTTTTCTTAGGGAAATACTTCTTGAAACATTTTGTTTTCGTGCGTGACATCCTGAGATGGAAGTCAACATTTCTGGTTATTGTTTTTAGCCAATGTATGTACTGCTTCCTTTGCTAATCCACTTTGGCCTCTTTCCTTGTTCATAGTGAAAGATCCTAATTAGAGATAGCACGAGCTCAATCTAATTTAGGTTATCAGTGAGTTGCGGTGTCTCCCAGTTTAAGGATATATGAATATATCTCTGTCTTTCTAACTTGATTCCACTGACTTTCCATGGAATCAAATAACCATCATCCAAATTAATAGCTGACATCTGAACTGGAAAAATCCTAATGTCATTTCTGCCCGGATTGAATTCAGTGGCAGAAGAGCCCATTGGCCTTCTGAGCAGCAAGATCAGACCTGGGCTGCTCGGTGGTCATGGCTGGAACAGTGATATTGCACTGGTTTTTGGGAGCCTTTGCCATGGGATGTGCTGGTGATGTTTGTAGAGGAAGGTGCAGAATGAGGTTCTCTTGTCAAACAGGGCAGCCTGTGTAAGGCAGGCTGTGGAGAGCTCCACCTGATTTCAGATTGTGTTTGGTCAGTGCTGGTTTTTCAGAGGTGTTCAGACAGAGTTTGAAGCACTAAGCGTTAGAGAATCCACATCTTCTCATCATCTTCAAACCTGGGTGGATCTGGCTTCAGTTTCTTGCTGCAAGTCTTTGTCAAACACAAATTATTGGGCTCAAGGAAGAGTTTCACCATATGGAATTCTATGTTGCCTTCTGAAGAAAGGCAGACTGGGTGATCTAATCATGTTCTTGTCCATGAGCCTGTTAGAGCCACCTTTGCACTTCCCTCATTCTGGCATTGCTCTCTGCTCAGTCATGAAGCAACTTTCAGCACTCTGCCTTTTGGCAGAGGAGGGAATTGCTCAAGGACTTCAGGGATGAGGAGGTGAAGAGAGCGTTGTGCTCACTGCCCTAAATCTGGGAGGGAGGAGTGGTGACCAAGGGCTGATGTCACTTCTTCACGCTGCTCTGTGGGTGGGTTAAATGCCTCTGGAGCAACTCTGAGCAGGGAGATGAACACACAGCTTCCCTAAATCAGGGAGGGGATGTCTTGTAGTTGAGTCTTCCCCCAAATTTCTGTTCTCTGCCTTGGTGCTGCTGCGCTGACAGGAACTCAGCCACAAGGTCATCGCCACGAGGTCCTTTAAAGCAAACCTGTGTGTGGAGCCACAATTCCTCTTGTTTTGCAAGTGGGACACTGCTGAGCACTGACGAAAGTTTGGTCCTGAGAGCTCATTCCTCAAGTTTGCCATTCACAACAACAAAATATGCCTTGGATCACCCCTCTGTTAAGTGCCAGGCTCAGGCACCTCCAAATGCCATCACTTCGTACACTAACATACAGAATTACACACTGGTTATCTCAGGTCCACTTTCTTTACCATGAACAAGCATGAATGTATTAAAAAAAATATTTTAAAAAATTCATAAATAACATCAAAACAATAAAATGGCCACCATGAGTTACGCCTTGGAAAAGAATGATTGTGTTCAGCAATGAGAGAGGTGTTCTTAACTTCGTGGCCCCTACTGAGGTGGCCCTGTCCCTGGCTGATGGCATTTCCTGTGGAAAACACATGCCTGTGTGGTGTTGAAGAGGATGAGCCAGAGCTCATCTCTTGGTCTTCCCCTACTAAATCCATCCCAGCTCATTAGTAAATGACCAGGTTTGGCCTTGCATTACTGCATAGCCTAAGTGAACAGGGAAACAATTTTCTGAGATTATTTGAATTGTCTGCCTTGGAAAATAAAAATGAAAAAGCTCTTGCTATTTTCAATTAATAAACAGACTCTCAGGAAAGAAAGAGCTTCAGCAACAAGCAGAAGGAGTGGCAAAACAAGGGAAGGGAAATGTGCACGGGAGGAGCTGTTGTACAGGGTATGTACAAACCCACAGCCTCTCTCCCTGCTCTGGGAACCATCTGAGCCTTTACTTCAGCTCCAAACTGCCCTCCCAGTGGGCAATCGCCCTGGGAAAAAACGGAGCAATCTTGAATTGCCTCGAATACGCTTCCTAACAGGCAACTGGTCCTGATAGAACAATTTGAAACTCTCTGTCTCCTTATCTTCTGTCGACATCATTTTTCAGAAGGGGCAACAGGACCGAATTAAATCGTTGTGCTGCAGACAGTCTGTCTGATTGCCTTGCGACTGTTGCCCATTTTGAAGATTTCCTCGAGCAGTTTAAAACTAAGACAAGAGGAAAGTTCATGTGTGCTCATGCACACAGATGCACACAACCCTGTGCCTCCCTTCTCCATCACACTTACTCAATTATGGGATGCATTTACAGCTTAAGAAATGCAGACTCCAGTTGTTCTATACCACGGCCAGTTCTTGATGGTTAAAAATGCCAGGAATCTCCCTCTTCCCACCATTTTTTCCTCCAAATCCAGACTAGGAACTTGAAAGAAAGAAAATAATAAGATGTATATAAATTAGTTTAGTCCAAATATTATTTGTGGAAAGGAGCATAGGGAAGTGTGACTGGCTGTGCTTGTGTCTGATTTGCTGTGTTCACTTAAGGCAGGAGCAAACAGCTGGATTGTCTTTTGTCTCTGGTAGTTTTTGAGTCTTCTTCTCATGTCTGAAGCCCAGCTTGTCTGCAGAAGGTTTGATTTTTGGCTGAGATGCAGCTGCTAGGGCTGAACAGGCACAGTGGGCACGGTGGAGGGGGAAGAGGCTGGGAAAGGAGATGTGCTGCATGCCGCGGATGGATTTGGAGAACCTGATTGCTGTATCAGAGAGAAGCCTCTGGGATATATTTCACTTACTGGTGAGCAGGAGAGAGCTGGGTTCTTGGGACATCTTTCTAAGGGCTGCAATGCACAATCATCACCTTTGGATTGTGTCCAAGTGCTGCTCAGAATCCCGATGGCTCTCGGGCGGCATTAAGTCGAGGTGGATGTCACTTTACACCTCACTGCGAATGCTCCTCCTGGAGCACGGGGCTGCACGCAGCATTCCTGGTCAAGCAGAGACTTCTGCCTTAGGGGGAGGGTTGATCCTCAGCAAGAAAGGAGGAAAACCTTCTCTCATGCCCCAGTCTGTGGGTTATTGGGTGTATCACCAACGAATGCCCCAAAATCTCCTGCTTGAGAGCTCCGTCTTGCGCCCAAGGGATCGAAGGCACGTCCCCTTGTGTGCCTCTGTACTGAGGACATGAACGAGGAAAGGGATGAGCTGTGCCTTCAGGATGGAGAAATTCCCCATGGATAGAGCAGATTCAGTCAGCAATTAATGCTGGTGGCTTCTTCTTCAGATCCTGAATTCTGTAATTGCCCCATCTCCACGGACTCCGGGACAATGCTCTCTCTGCATTCCTGCTCAAGTCTTGCTTCTTTGTTTCTTTTGTCTCAGAAAGTCACAAACCAGCAGGTGAAATCCTCCCAGCTAACTCTGTAGGGACAATATAAATACCTGGGGAAGGAATATTTCATAATTTCTATGCTGGGAGCTAACTTGACCGAGTATTTATTCTTGTATTAATACAAACCACAGGTGTTGTCAGTAAGGAAGCAAATATAAAGAAGAATTAATGGTTTCTAAAAGCAAAAACAGCACAGACAGGGTTCTGCACCATCCCAGACACAATTTTGCTCTTCCTGAGGATCCAGCCCCTGTTTTTGTGTTGTTATCTCATGCCTGCCCAGCCATGGTCCCAACACTGAGTACTCACAGGCAAAGAAGACATGCTGAAATTAAAAAAAGACTGAAGGAAGTGGACAGTCAGGAAAACAAAACCATGCTTTTCTCCAGGAAAACTTGGTGGAAACCTTAGAAAGTGTTAAATTGATTTAATCCTTGCTATGTTTAATTTGGCTGCTGTTGGTTTTGGCTTAATAAATGCGTTCTGCTATTTCAGCCAGCATTTCTGAACATAGCCTCGAACAGAGGCTGTTTTTAGAGATGATTTTAGAAAAAGCTGCTCTAAAAAGACAAAAGCTCTCCCGTACAGTGGAATAGAAGCTTTTCTAAAGCCCTTTCCCCCTCTCCTTCGTCTTGAAAACACATTTGTAACCATTAGTTTGGTGTCACGTTTCCTGATGGGGGCATTTTCTCCCTTTGCATCCCCTTGTATGGGGGTGAGGGCTGCAGCCTCTCCAGCCCTGCTGCTCATGAATCATGTCAGTCCAGAGGGCTCCAAGATTTGCAACTCCCTTCCTGCTGCAAATTTTTGGAAAGGTTTCCAGTCTAAGGAAGGATCCATTCACTGATGGCACCATTAAATTAGGAACTAATTAGAAGTACTTAGAACCAGAGGTCCTCTGTTGTGTTTTACTCAAAAAGCAATTTATCTTGTCACTGTTCAAATGCCATAACTTAATAAGGAATAGTCCAAAACTTGCAGAAAAAGCAGAAGCCCAAATGAGCCAATCAGCTATAGCAGAATAGATACTTCCTTGTAAGATCTCCTGCTAATACAAGTTCAATAAAAGTTATGAAACTGGAAACTTTATTCATGCCCTTCTAAATAGGTAAACTGTGTATACTAAGCTTACAGTTTAAAGATGCTTCATGAAAAGTGATTAAAACTTGAAATAAACAAAAATATTTCCCCCAGAGACCAAGTTCCTGTTGGAATTGTCAGCTTTGATAGTGAAGCATTCAGTCTCATAGAACACTATTAAAAAAAGGTGAAAAACATTTAGTAAGATACTAGAAGAAAGAACAAGATCAGAAAGGTGGCGAGTTGTGGATATTCTGTTTTCTGACATCGAAGTCCAATAATTTATGGAGATTTTTGTTTTTTAATTCTCATTTCCTTTCCATGAGCCCCATTCTGTGAATGTGTGTGTGCCCAGAACAATGTCCTGTGTCCAAAGCTGTTTGTGTGAATAAGATTTGATGGCAGGGACATCTGCATTTGTATCTGACCTTCCATTTACTGCCATTTTCCTTCCAGAATGTGTAAATAACAATCAGATTTCCTATGAAATATATGGTGTATAGAGATGTTATTTGGTACGTTTCCAGAGCACTGGGTTCCTCCCTGTTTCTAACCAGAAAGGTAAATGTTTATATTTTCCTTCGTGTTTGTTTAAATATTTAACTAGCATTATTGTGTAGCCTAACTGAATAGGAGATTTCTGTGATTATTCAAATTGCCTGCTTTGGCATCACCTTTAAAACTACAAAATGCTAAACCCAAGTTTGGGTTAACGAAAGCTGTCTCGTAGTTGTTAAATGTTTTGCTGCTGAGTGATTTGGTGATAGTTTTTCTTGGGGAAAAGCATGCTTCCTTTTGAGCAGTCAGGATGGGCATTTATTGTATTCTATCTGGACTTTTAATGGCTCTTCCCATGCCTTGCATTTGTCAATATTGGCTGTCACTGCTGTTGTGTAGTCAATTTATCTCCTTACTAGATTTTCTGAGATTTCTCTGAACTTCATCAGTGCAAATTACTTTCTAAGCCATGGCAATCTTTTGCTCCTCACCTCCCATGCCTCTTACAAGAACCTCTTAGGGCTTTGGAGGCGAGTTGGTCAAAAGCCATGAGCTGAGGCTTTGTCTTGCTTCCTTCAATCTCTTAATATCACATAGAAACAGCAGGCTCTGCAAGGGAAACTTTTGCGATTTTTTTATAATTCCTTTTGGATGTGAGAAGGTCTCCCACTGATGGTTTAGCACTACTGGACAACTGCACAGTGCATACTTGGATGTTCAAAAATCACAGGATTGTTTAGGTTGGAGAGACCTCTGAGACCACTGAGTCCAACCATTAACTCAGCACTGCCAAGGCCACCACTGCCCCGTGTCCCCAAGTGCCACATTTACATGTTTATTCAACTCTTCCAAGGTTGGTGACTCCACCACTGCCCTGGGCAGCCTGTTGTAGTGCTTGGCAACCATTTCTGTTGCCCTGGTTTTTGCTAAGCCTTCTGTTNGTATCCAATCTAAAACTCCCTGTGCAACCATTCCCTCTCCTCCTGTCCCTGTTCCCTGCGAGCAGAGCCCGACCCCCCCGGCTGCCCCCTCCTGTCAGGGACTTGTGCAGAGCCACCAGGGCCCCCCTGAGCTCCTTTTCTCCAGGCTGAGCCCCTTTCCCTGCTCCCTCAGCTGCTCCTGGGGCTCCAGACCCTTCCCCAGCTCCCTTGCCCTTCGCCTTTTTCTGTGTGTGTCCCCAAAAAGGAGAATCTTACCCACTGGGGGGAAGTCAGATTACACTTGGCAGGGTAGAAACTGGGGGAGGTGTGGGTGTTTTAAGTAGTTTTCTGAGCAATCCTACAAATCACCCCTCAGAACGGCACACATCTCTCTGAGATATTTTTGGTAGGTTACCAAATGAAGCCAATTTCCTTTCAGATGCCAATCTGCTTGCTCAAAAAAACCGGCAAGGATTTGCAAAGTTATGTTCTAAAGCAAAGAAAATTTCAGCAAACTCCCAAATGAAGAAACCTTCTCTTTATCCAGATTAATCTGTACTAATTACTAGTAAGAGGAAAGACTCAATAAGGCCTGTAATGAAACCAAACTTCAGAATTCCTCGCGGCACCTCCAAGCTAAAGATTTTTAGGTGAATTGCAGTGGCTTTTTGTACAGTATATGATTTCCATATTGTTTGACATGTTTTCACTTGACACCAGATTAGCCAACAGGTTAAATATTGTGGTTTCAAAGTGTTAATTTAGCGCGCTTGCAAATTAGAATTTTAACATATTTGGAATTTTGATGAGACTAAAAGGCAAATTGTAATGTTTAAAGCAGCTGATTTTAGGTGCAGTTCAGCAATTAAGTTAATTTCGAGCTTTCCGATGCTGAGAAGGCCACTCAGGGCTGATAATAGCTTATTTTCTCGGATGGAGATTGAGGAGCTGACTACAAACTTTCAAACGAACACATGTGCTTGATTTGTCCATTTGTATTCAAGTTTACCTTTTCTGGTTGTCAGTAACACTACCCCACCTGCCCTATACAGCCTGTAGTGCTCAAACCTATTTGGAAAATCATGTGAATAGGGATTTGCATCATTACAATTTCCTTTCCATTTAGGAAGCATCTGCTATAGCTTTAAAAGTAACAGGTTTGAAGAGGCCACAGGCTGTGAAACAGACTAAACCATTATTAAAATGAAACAAAAACTTTAAAAAAAAAAGCTAGCTGGACCTAATTCAACAGCAGTTTCAACATTTTTTTTTTCTTTACTCTTTTTACCTTGAAAAGGTTAAAAGCATTTGGGTCCTTGTGGGAAATGTAATTGCATTTCAGCCTTGTTTATGTGTGAATCTAAAGAATACTGATAATCTGCCACGTGAAAAAGTTCTGTTCTCCTGCTAACAGGCAATCCTTCTTGTTCCTAACAGGTCTTTCTATTAAGTAAACAGTTAAGGCCTAATTGGGGCTTTTATCTGTACCATGTCACACTAACTGATCAACCATTGCTAGCAGTCATATAAATGTTATTTTAAGTACCTCAATTGTACAGATCCAAGTACTGCAGGGAACGAGGGAAAACCTCAGCTGCAATTTTTCCTCAGAACAAATAAAAAGCAAAGTTCTGTGAAGATGTGCTCGAGCAGGTTGAGTTAACAGTATTATCTTGCTGACCTTCATGCATATCATTTCCAGGGGGCAGCTGGAGGTTTTGTCAGGGGAATAGACTTATCCCGGGACATTTCTGTCTCTAATTAGGTTTTCTGTTCTTTTGAAGGTGAGCAGCGCCATCGTGATGCTGCTTCTTTGCCGTTTATCTCAAAGGAAAGCTCTGAAACAAAATATTTCAGCCAGACTTGGTGCTTTAATCTGCCTACATGATCACCAGGAGCCCTACACGACAAAAACATCCAACTTCCATGATTTTCCTGAAGTGGGACACAGTTTCCACCCCAGCTTCTATCTGTTTCTCTGCCCGAGCCCCAGCTTTGCGGGAAAAGAAAACAAACCCTGTTTTAAGAATTGTTTTAGACAAGCAGGTTATTTTGTTTAGGTGTTTGTTTGCTCCACTTCCTAGTCAGTGCCTGGAAGTTTGGCTTCTCCCGAGTCCCATTGCACACATCCTAAATGCAGAGAAAAAATACAGCTGCTTTCCAAAAGCACTCAGCACTGGGCAGTTCTTGCTTTCAGTGGGAGCAGGGTTTATCCAGGGCAAAGGGAATCCCAACCCAATCTGTGTCAGGAAACAGGGTCCAGAGAACCCTCGTGTTGCTTTTGAAAAGTTACAGCCTGGATTTTCAGGCATGGTTCCTTTGATTGTTTTTGCTTCTCTCTACACATCCCAGATGATCCAGAAATAGAGACTTCATTTTTTCCTGGTAGTGTTGCTGGTTTGTACTGGCTGGCAGGCACCACAGAGTTGCTATCAGTAGGGTTGTTGTTATGTTCATTAGAAAATTGTGTTTCAGGTATTTCAAATGGGATTTTGGATCCTGCAGTTTTGAACACTGGACTCGAGAGAAGAACCTGACTTTGAAACAGCGACAGCAACTCCCTCCTTGAACATCAGGCCTTTTAAAATTCTCTTCCACCTGGCACTGTCAAATTAATGGACCTGTAGAAAACAGGTCATTGAGCTCCTGCCTTGTCTCAAGCAGAACTGAACATATCCCAGTCATCCCAGGAAGAAGGAAAGATGAATTTTGTCTTCCTGAAGTCCACCTCCCTACAGCTGAGCATCCCAGTCACCAGCTCGTGGAGTGCAGGGTGCACTAAGAGCAAGGACACAGCCCACTGTGGGATGGTGGAACGTGGCAGTGCTGGGGTTGTAGCTTCATCAGGGATTTTTTGGCCTGGTGATGGTACTTCTGTCATGTTTTGTTGGCAGTAATGCTGACCTGTGGCTCAGATTCCTTCAGGAACACTTAGAGGGTTGGACTCTGCTGCTGTGGCCAAAGCTCTGACCCCTGTGGGTGGGGATTTGACCTTCCCAACAAGGGAGGAATCACTGAGATGTGAGAGAGGGACTGCTGAGCTGCTGCTGAAGCGAGAGGAACGGCTGGAGTGGTTCATCCCTCACATCAGCAAAGGAAGCGGGATGCTCGGCTGGGCTGGGGCTGTGTCTGTGCAGTCACACTGGAGGTGCTGCATGCAGCGCGGGGATGTGGAGCTGCACGCAAGGGATCGTACACACACACACGAAATTCCTCTTTACTCGTCCCTTCTTGTCCAAGACTACTTTGATGAGGGCAGCCCTTTTTTCTTCTCCGGACTTTTGCTGAGGCTGGGGAGGTATCCCCCTTTCCGGGAGGCTGTCGGACACTCAGAGCATCACCCTGCTGCATTGTTTGTAGGAGCACGATGAAACTTTTGTGCCCTTGGTTGAGCTCATGCCCCGCGGCCCCGCGCAGATCATTCTCCCTGCAATTAGTATTCATGGTTAGCTAAGCAGAACTTCTACAACACATCTGCCCTGCTTTGAAGGTTAAGTTACACGGTTTCAAAGTGGCCAGAGGAAAGGTTCCTATATGAAGAAGATATCTGGGGATAGCCATTGTCTTTTTGTGTGTTTAATGCTTGCATTTCAGGTAGGATTTCCTTGCTGTTTATTCAGTGCATTCTAATTTAGCAAATAAAGCTGGACAGAGGGTAAGAACACAGTGATTTTAAAATTTTCCATTGAATTTTGTTCTAAGTTTCCAATTGCTTTCTTGGATTTGGGAGAGGAGGTGGTATTTTTACTTCTTCAGAAAACTTGCATGTGTTATTTTAAAAGTTTTTGTATTTTTGCAAACGTGGCAAACGTTTTTTTTCCCCCAATCCTCTACGTAGAGACCTCCATACATTTGACCTTCAGAGAAGCATCACAGAATCACAGAATGACTTGGATTGGAAGAGACCTTAAAAAAATATTCTGAATGATGATATGGCCAACCTGTTGCATAAATGCCTCCTGTGCTGAAAATACCTCCAGGTCAAAACTTCTCCCTGTGTCCCCTATGAAGACAACCTGAGAGAAGAGAAGGCTGCAGGGAGATCTTAGAGGCCCTTCCAGTACCTGAAGGGACTCCAAAAGAGATGGAAAGGGACTGTGGACAAGGGCCTGGAAACACAGGACAGGGGGGAATGGGTTTAGGCTGAAATTTAGATGGGCTGAAAAGAGCAACAGCCCCTGCTGGCAGCACAGTCTCTTTATTGCAGTCACCGGGTTTGGGAAAAGATCTCAAACTGTAAAACAAGTTTTTGTTGCCATGCTTGAGTTCATCTCTGAAATAAATTGTTTTAAGGGATTGGGATATTTAATTTTGGCTGGGGCCTGTTGGTGTGTACATGGTCCTCAAAAGAAATTTGTTCCCTTAAGAGATAAACTTTTACAGAAGGATTATTCTATTGGCGTGTGTGGTAAAAGGATATTTTACCTGGGTTTTGAATGGAGAGTTATGAGTCCGCTGTGACCAAAATACCAGTGAAAGTGTATCACAGGTGATCACTTTTTCTAATGTAAATCATTTAACATCGGTAATTTTCCTCTGTTGCTAATGCCATTAGTTATTGTAGAGGTAAAAAATAAAAGGATGTTTTACCTACCTTTTTAAAAAAAATTTTGCTAGCTACCCATAGCTTAACTTAATGATTTGTATAAGTGATAGTAATTGCTGAAACTACAGTTAAGTATTATTAGCTATAAAATGAACATGGTTATATGTCCAACACAACTAGCAAGGAACAGAAATGCAGTTGTATCCAAGAGAAAATAATTACAGCAATAATCAGTGTAATTCATGATAATGGCTGAATTGAATTTCACACCATAGCTCCAAGCACTTACATTTAATGAATGTAGTTTGTGCTTGTTTACTAAAAAGGTTTTTAGCAGAAAATCGATAATGTAACTTCAGTGTTTCTAATTGCAAATGCAATTTTTTTTAAAAAGTAGTGGTTCAATAAGGATTTTGTAGGGAAAATTAAGGTATGTGAGTGCAGCAAATGCTGTTACTTTAATTAGGCTACCTGTACATTAGTGCTATAGTTCCTTAGTATTTATTTATTACTCCATATTGATTAAAATTGGTTTGCATTCCATTTTTAAGACTAGCTAATGTAATGAGCATTGAAACTTTTCAGCGGGCGCTGGCTGTGACTAAGCAGATCATTTCCAATGGGACTGTCCTCACAAAGAGGAGTTTTTACCTTTAGAGCATTATCACACCAGCAAGGAGACACAGGCCTGTCTACGAAGGTGCTTCCTACAGGTTGAATACAAAAGAGTCGCTCGTCCTTCACGTGGAATAGCAAGATAAACAAAGTGATTGGCGCTTGGTGGTATAATTATAACTGCTTAATTGGCCCAAGTGTATTCTTGGCCTCCTTCGTGATGAGGGAAACGACAAGGAAGCTGAGGAATGCAATGCCAGGTGAATTTTTCAGTTCCTTGGCCGTACGATCTGTGCTGTGGTCTCCCAGAGCAGCTTGGAGGGGGTGCATAGAGGTTATTGAGATGTACAGCTCTAACAAGGACAACCATAAATAATCCCAGAGACAGACTTATGGGATTAAACCCCACAGTGCTACTTTTACTGAAGTCAACAGCAGATCTCCCCCTCTGCTGACTGGTGGATCACAATGACTGGTGCACATCTGGGCTGGGCGGTACAAAGGAGGTGGGGGGGAAGGCAGAGCACTCAGAAAAGAGAAGAGAGAAGCAGCAGCCAGAGGTGGGGTTTCTGGAGCTTGGCCTCCTGCTAACACAGGTTGCTTTTACCTCTTGGAGGCAAAGTCCTACACTGATGAGGAAAGGGAGAAGAACTGTGGATCCCTCCTCAATTTTCTCGTACAAGTAACTGAACCACCTTTATAGTCTGCAGGGAGGGTTTTGAATGGGTCAAAAATCACTGTTAGTGGAGATGTTTTGTCTTAAAATCATAGAACCACAGAATGGTTTGGGGTAGGAGGGACCTCTAAAGGTCATCTGGTCCAACCTCCCTGCCGTAAGAAGGGACATCTTCACACTGGTGAGAAGAAAGTCATTAAGTGTGGATCTTCCAAATCCAAGGTGATCTTCCAGCTGGAGGGATGTCACTGCCCAACCAGCAGCAATAATTTTGTAACTGGACTTAAGCTGTGGCACCAAATGAGTTGCAATTCACCAGGAAAATACTAAGCGGAACGGAAGGGTTTAAAAAAAATAAACCCTGATCACTCAAGATTTGTGCTCTGATTATTTTCTGTGGCTGCCTGCCCTCAGCGCTAGAACCAGCACTGCATTTTCTGCTGGGTTCAGTCAGGCATTTTACTCTACAAAAACAACTAGCTCCTTTCCAACCAATGATTACTTGTAATTATGCTTTCCCCTGCCATTATTCTAATAGACTGTCATGCTGCACAGAGGAGGCGTTTGGAGGCTGCTTTTATGGATGGACTGTTGGAACACTTAATATAGCTCTATTTTTGAATTATCAGGTTCTATCCTTTTGAAGTCTGTGTTAGTGGAACTCCTATTTATGAAATGTGCTGTGCTTAAAGGTTTGCTATTGATGAAGAGGTCCAACAGAGGCCTTTATCGTAAGTACTGTAGCATTCTCCCCGAGAAATAAATAGCCTTGCTAAAAGGTATGTTGTGTACCAAGGTTGCAAATTATCAGCCAAGCACCTTATAACCGTATACTTCAAAAATACCTTTCTGCTTTCTGTTTGTTCTCCTTTTTCCATAACATGAGCAGTGATTTCAGAAACCACAGAAGGGGAAAAAACACCAGAAATCCAATCTGTTGGCTCTTTAATTGGACAGCATGTCCTCTGTGTAACTCTTTAATATGCATATATACCTTGGCAGAAGATGCTGTTTACAGGTGTCTCATTCTCTGAGTTTTGGGGGAGTTTTCAGCTCCCACTCAGAGAGTGATTCCAACCACTGATTTGTTGCAGGATTTCCTCACTGTGGCGGCCCCACCGAAGCTGTGTGCTGAGCATTACTACCCAATTATCAAGGACAGGGCAATGGGAACCATGTCACACGTGCAGAAAAGATGGAAAAAGGGAATCAGGTATCTTCAGTCCCTAAATGTTCACAGTCAAGGTCCAGGTAGGAGGGATCTTTGCACCTTCATTTTTGATTTGGTATTACTGGGAGCTCAGCAGTGCAAGGTACTGCCTGTTCTTCCTGCCTTTCAAAATCAGCTCCTAAACCCTCTCTTTAATTCTGCCCCTGCTCCATATCTTTAGATCTTTGGACCTAAAGACAAAGCATGCTGATGATATGATACACATTGATTTCTCTGTCTGTTGCTGAGTTGTATCTTGTTTAAGACCAGAATGAACTTGATGTCAATAGAATTTATTTCAAAAATTAAAAGGAAATAATAATTTTTTCATTACGTACTTTTCTACTATCACAACATGGTAACTTCTATGGGAGCTACTACATCCAAACATACCTTTCCTCTCCTTGGGAGCCCATTCTTAGGCTGTTTTTGCAGACCTGGAGTGTGTGCCAGGACCAGGGACCAGAGTTCCTGGTGTGCTCCTGGATCTGGGGCTGGCAGGACACCCAGCACATTGGGATGTGTCCCATAGAGTGAGATAATCCTCAGAGGGGACCGTGTGGGGACAAGACAAGAAGGTGGTGAAGGATCTGGAGCACCATGAGCAGGTGAGGGAGCTGGGAAAGGGGCTCAGCCTGGACAAAAGGAGACTCAAGGGGGCCCTTCAGGCTTTGCACAACTCCCTCAACCAGGGGGAGTCCAGTTCTGCTCCCAGGGAACAAGGACAGGAGGAGAGGGAACAGCCTCAAGGTGAGCCAGAAGAGGTTTAGATAGGATTTAGGAAAAATTTCTTCACAGAAAGGATGGTGAAGCATCAGAACAGGGCAGTGGTGGAGTCCCCACCCCTGGAGGGATTTAAAATCTGTGTGGATGTGGCACCTGGGGACATGAGACAGTGGTGGCCTTGGCAGTGCTGGGTTAATGGTTGGACTCAATAATTTTGGGGGGGGTCTTCCAACCTAAGGGATTCTGTAATTCTATGATTTTATGACAAGAGCAACACTGAGGGAAGCAGTGGGTGCACGAAACGAGGAGGGTGCCTGGTGGAGGGGGGTTTCCATTTAACACAACAAATAAGGCAAGTCTTGCTCTAAAGCGTTTATCTGGAGCTTTTCCTTGGGAACTGTAATGTATCAGAACCCTGACTTTGCACTCCCACATTCATCTTTGCTCATGTGTTTCACCCTTCCCGATGGCTTTCCCCTTAAGCCTGTCTATTTGCCTGTAGATTTGACAGATGACAGCTCCTCTTTGGGATGTTGGATGGCGTTTGTACGGCTATGATGCCAGGAGCGTTCTGAGCGCTGGTGTTGCATATTTATTGATCTCCATATTCCCAATAATCTGATGCACGTCACATTTGACAACATTATGTGGAGAGGTCAGCTGTATGGGGCTAATGAAACTGTTTCAAAGATGGATGTTGTTTTCCACAACATTAACCTTGCAAATAGCTGTCACTAGTGCATTTCACTATGGGGCTTGGCGTTTGAGAACCTCCCTTTTTTTATTGTTGATGTTAACATTAAACAAAACCTGGAGCCATTAAATCTCAGTATTTATATACAACAGGAAACATGGACGACATGGCATCACTCCAAATGAAAATCTTATTAACAGCACACGGTGCTTGTGGCAAAGTCCCGAACAATCTGAAAATTGGTTTGGCTGTCTGAAATGTTTGACAGATTGGCTAAGGATGATGTAAAAGGACTGAACAGGGAACAGCTGAATTCTAAGGATTAAAGTGGCAAATAGAAAGCCCTGATGTAATCAAAAAGCACATTGCACTTTCATATTTTACTGCGATATTACTCTGCTCACCAGGAGCTTATTACATCCAGGGCAATATAAAATTTAGATTACCTTTTTATTTTAAAATTATTCACCAGCATGTGTAATGTGACGAGGAAACACTCAGTTTCTAAAGAGGTCTCTTGAAGTTCTTTTTTCCTTAAAAAATACTGCTACAGTGATTTCAATATTTAATTGTAGGTTTTCTGCTGTCATGCTGAGGCACTTCAAAACAGGAGTCCTACGGGCGATAAAAATAATCCTTGGAGGCCCCTTTTCCACATTACAGTGTTTGAGAACAGTTGTAGTAACTCTTTTTCGATGTCACACTGCATCTTTTGTAATGTAAATTTTGCACACACTTGCAAAGCACAATTCCAAATATGATTTTGATAGGCAAGCAGTTTAGAAAGGTTTGTGTTGGCCATCTGAGCTGCGAAGTACCACATACATTTACAGTGTCTTCTGGGACTTTAGGCCTTTTTTAAGTGAGAAGGAAAAAAACCTCAACCTTCATCCCGCCCTGGAAACTCATGATTGCGTTTTAATATTTTAAAGAGTGGTTGGCAAATGCTAATAATAAAACCCACTGACAGAGGGTGAGATTCTGACCCATGCACCGAGTAAAGGTCAGGTGATGGTGATAAGGACAGCTGAATGTGCCCTCACAAGGTCATTGAGGTGACTTGGGCTGGAGCTGTTGCAAGGTCTCTGTGGAGCAATAGCTGCTGAGGCTGCTCTGCAGCTGCTGGTGCAGGCAACAGTTTTGTTGTTTAAACTTGCTTTAATAAAGTCATGGATGCTCACGCAGGCTCTGCTTGGAGGTGAGATGTGGCCCTGAGAAAGGTGGTGGTGGGTGTTCGAATCGTCAGCTGATACAGGCACCAGAGGGGCATCTCCCCATTGATCTTCATCAGCTTCAGATCATGCCCTTAAATCATGGAATCATAGATTGGTTTGGGTTAGAAGGGACCTTAAATCCCACCCAGTTCCACTCCCTGCCATGGGCAGGGACACCTCCCACTGTCCCAGGCTGCTCCAAGCCCCATCCAGCCTGGCCTTGGGCACTGCCAGGGGTCCAGGGGCAGCCACAGCTGCTCTGGGCACCCTGTGCCAGGGCCTGCCCACCTCCCAGGGAACAATTCCTTCCCAATATCCCAGCTAAATCTCCCCACTTTCAACTTAGAGCCATTCCCCCTTCTCCTATCACTTCATGTTCTGCAGAAAGTCCCTCTCCAGCTCTCTTGTCTCTCCCATTTCTGGAAGATGTTGCAAGGTCTCAAACGAACACCTCCAAATTAAAGGGTAAAAAAGTTTGACTGAGAAGGGAAAGACTTAAGGCAACTTTAAAAAAAATGCTCTGTAGTCTGAGTTTATAATAGGTTGTGATTCACTGAGCATATTGTAAATTGATCAAAAGTTAAATGTTGTCTCTAACCTCACTCCTGGACTTTCTGAGCACTCGGAGTGGAGAGAGGAAGCTTTGGGGGGCAGCACATGGGTCAGGATGAGAGCTCCTGCTGTCTGGAGGCATCTTGTGATGAAAAATCTAGAAAGGTTAAGGCAGATGCTCAATTTTTAAACCAAAAAGTCAATGAAGTGCAAATTACCCTAGTAAAACACTTTCTGTCTCTATAGAAACCTCCAGATATTTGGGCTTGTTTTGACAATTTTCTCAAGATATGGTCAGGAAGGAAGAGGGATGTACTTTTTATTTCATATTTATTTTATAGCACATCTTCTAATATCCAATTTGCTTCTCAAAAATTTGTTAGGAATACAAATATTCACAAGTCATGAAAAGGAGGTCTCTTCCCTCAATTTCTGGCAGTTTCTTTGGTGTCTGCATTATTTATTTAGTGACTTAGGATAAAGTCATGGAGAGTTTCTCCAAAAGTAGGATCTAATGCCAAGTGAACCTTGTAGGGGGAGTTAAAACAGATGATTTATATTTTTAACATCACTTAGTAATGCTTAACATTGTTAATTGAAAAAACATTCTCATGTGGTAACTCTCAGGTTGTGCAGTATCATTATCACATGAAACTGTGCAAAAATGTAATAAGTACATTTCTCTAACATGATTTCTGATATTGCTAAGCTCACATGCTATAAAATATTAAGTGCTTACCAAAAATGAATCTATGGAAAAAAACCCCTTTTTACTCTAAAAACTAATGAGCTATGATTTCTTTTTATTTGTCTTTTGGGTTTAAAGCCTCTAGATCTAATTTTCAAGCTCTTTTGTGAATCCAGGAGAGTTAGTTTATTTTCTAAAGAAAATAGGGAGAGGTCAGCACAGCCTCTCACAAATACAAAGGCTCTGGGAGCTCAGACTTTAAGATTTCGAGTGATTATGACACAAACAGCTTTAACTGACAGTAATGCTTTAGAATTTAAAAAAAATATAAAATCTTTTAAAAGATGTTAACTTAACAGACGTGTCTGCTTGCTGGAAAAAGATACATTTCTGTAAATGGAGGCTAGGTTCTACCACAATGATGAATCTGTCTAATGCTCCCAATCCACCCTGAAATTTGGATCAGGGACCACATTTTTTTTGCTTGGCTTTACGTTCTGACCTGGGATAATTCTTTCCCCTCTTATTTTCTGTGAGGTACGAATTTTCCAGCTTGCAGCTGGAGCCTGGAGCCCCTGCACATTTTGGCTGTGTTGGTAAAGCACATAAAGGTAGGGCAAGGCCAGAATGACTGCTCAGGTGAGAAGGACCAGGGCTCTGCTTTCAGAGGGGTCCTTTGGCCTTGGCTGCCCTCTGAGCAGGGCCGAGAGTTGTATCTCTGTCTGTAATAACAGCTCTGCCTCTTCATCCTTAAAAACTGAGAAATACCTGGCCTTAATATCACTAATGTCTCCAAAATAGTGCTTTGCTGGGGCTTTGGGGGTGGAATGAGTCTAGTTCCAGGCCTCTGGATGGAATCAAATTTATTCCTTAGGGATCCTTATCTTTGCCTCAGAACCGCAAAGTGCTGTGCACTCTACCCTGATTGTTCAGAAACTCGCAGAAATGAGCCCATATAAAGCATTTAAGAACTTCAGAGCCCTGTGTTTGATTGCGTGGAGTTAGAGAGAGAGGAAGGATGTGAACAGCAGCCACAGGACCCGGGCCAGAGACCTGAATTAATGGGGAGCTCTGAGAAGAAGCTCCTACCTGCAGGGAGAAGTGAAAGTGCTGCTGGGCTGAGGATTTCAGGGTTTGCACCAGAGTCCTTGAGACCCCTTTAAAAATTAATTGTTTATAAAGGCAGGATTCATTAGTTGCTTGTCTAAAAAATTATGTGGGAGCTGCTATTTATGCTCAAGCACAACTGTGTGAATCCTGCTCTTGGCGACTTCTTGGCATCACCTCAAGGGTGCTCATCTGATATCCACTCATGGGTGCTCAGATCTGTTTTTCTGCTGGGCCCTGGCTCAAGGATCAGGGCCTGGCAGTCGGGTGAGAGCCTGAGTCCATCTCTGACGGACAGGATATTCTTGTTTTATAGTGTGTCAGGGAATCAGAACTGGATTGGATATCAGGAAATTTCTTTTCCTGAAAAGGTTGTTGAACAGCAGAACAAGCTCACCAGTCAGCTGTTAAGGCTGGGGATGAGGAAGGAGAAAAGAGGGAGGCAGGAGATTGTGGAAGATACTTGCTCATGTCACCTTTCCAAGGTTTTATAAACCACGACCCTGTAAGAAGGACAACATGATGCAAAGAATTACAGCACTGCCTTTCTGGTGGTGCTTTCTTGCTCTGGGAGCACTAAGGTTGGATCTACGTGTGCAGTGGGTGCTCCCAGGCACCTGGAGCACACAGGGTGCCACAAGAGATGCCTGTCCCACCCAGGATGGGACCTGGGCGTGCAGAGATGAGCAGGATGGATCCATGGCAGGTGATAGCTCCAGTGTCCCCAGCGTGGGCTCACACTGAGACCCATCGAGGCAGACCAGGGCTTCCCAATCGCCTGCCTCCTGCCATGGAAATGAAAAACATTTGTGCATAATTTGGTTTGGTTTTGCAACATCACAACATGTTTATAGTCAGCAAGTGCAGCAAACGGGCTCTTAAACACAGGTTAAAGGCCCTGATGAAATGCAGAACGCCTCAGAAAGACAACCTAGATTTTTGGCACTTTAAACTTTGCAGGAGCAGCCCCCCCAGGTTAATGAGCAGCGAGTTTAAGCAGCAATTGAAGAAGTCGGTTATAAATACAGAGCAGTTTGCTTTTTGCCTTCCTGTTGCTTTCCCGGGCTTCCGAAAGCCTTCCACTGATGGAGAGCTTTTAATTTCACATTTTGGCCCCCACCACAGGTGATAAACAAAGGTTTCCCATTGCTGTGACTCGGGTCAGTGCTGTAGCCTCAGCGTCAATCCCGCTGCCTGTAATTACACACAAAAGGTTACCGGGATCCACGGCTAATTTCCAGCCTCTGTTTAGCAGAATTTAATAGCAGGTATTACTGGTGCAGCAGTAATTAAGGACCTTTGTCAATAAGACGGAATAGATGGCCACACTTTGTTGTAATCATTGGACTTTTGAGAACCCAGAGGAGTGAAAAGCAGTGAGAGGAGCAATCCATTTCACGAATAACATGGCTGTCCTTTCACCCCCCCACTCCCCCCGCCTCCTGAAACCAGCAATGGAATAATAATTCCCCCAAGCAATGAAAGTACAGGAATAAAAGTACTTACCCTCCAGCCTGTGATTTTTTTTTTTTTTTTAACTTTTTATTTACTCTACTGTGCTTTTTATTTGCTTCGGGCTGCATTTGATGAAGTATTGTTTAAACAGTGCCGAGCAAAATGGATATAGGGAGATGGAAAACAGAAAGAGGAGGAATTTTAACCAGGTGGATATATGCATTTGCCTTTAAGGTGGATGGCGTCGGGTTTATCAATTATTTCCTCTGGATTAAAAAAAAAAAAAAAAAAAAAAGAGAGAAAGAAACGACAAAAACAAGTGGCTCGGTGAAGAGGTGGGGAGAGTCATTTAGAGCTGTCTCTGCACAGAGCCGCTCAGCTGTAAATGGGTCGCAAACAAGGAGCGAGGAGCGAAGTTGGTGCAGCTCTGCGGCCCCCCCGGCCCCCCCTGCAGCACTAATGTAGCCCTGAATGGGCTGGCACCGGTTCGAGAGCCCCGGCACACACACACAGCCCCAGCCTGGCCCAGGGTGCTGGGCTGGGGAGCTGCCAGCCCGGGGGGACGCAATTCAAAGAGTGCTTTAAGGTGTACACTCCTCTCGGTAATTGGTGGAGAAGCTGCATTTCACTCCCCGCTTTTAATAGCGGTTTGAGTAGTGGCTCTTTATGAAGGCTCTCTTTTTTAAAGCAGCTTTAACTATACCCTTTCTGTCGGTAATGTCTGAAAAACTTCTACCTTTAATCATTCCTGGATCAGGCAGCAAACAAGCAGCTCCTTTTCCTTTTTCAATTACGTGCTGGATATTCAGCACACATATAAAAAAGGGGGGGAAAAAAGAGGCATCTTGAGCCTATCATGTATTAAATGCAGCTCTTTGCTGCTGCATTAAAATAACACCAAGGATCTGGCTTCAGCCAACAAAAGCCAGAAATATAAAGTTAAAGCTGCAGTGCTCTTTTTTATCTGCTCCATTGTGAGAAGGCATTGTAGTGCTCCTAAAACACTGGGACATTTTTCCATACCTATGGGCGATGATACTTAGCTAAGAGATCCTGACCTTTGTGATTCTGAGACCCGTGGCAAATTTTTTACAGCATCTTATGGATGGGTTCTGCTTGATGCTGTTCCTGGGAGGTATGGCTTACTTTTTCTTTTTTTTTTTTGGCACTGCTCTTTTAAGAAGGGAGCCAGGAAACAGCAAACTGGTGCTTTGGCAGAGTTTGTTTTGAAAACTTAGATCTTGATGGAGGTCCTCATCTTGATGAGTTCACTTATGTAAAATCAAGCGAATGGTCCTTAGTGGACACTTGCCCACAATTTAAAAAAAACTTAGATCATTCCATGGAAGATCCAAGCTTAAAATATGAAGGAGATTGAAGGTCAGGGTTGGTATGAACCAAGAAAATCATGAGAGAAATACCAGGGCTAGAAATTGTGTTCAGTATTTTTGAGCCAATAGTGTTGTATCATAGCTCATATTCATTTTTTCTCCCAACAGAAGATCAACGAGCTGTGGAAAATGCAGAGAAAATTCCAGAAAGTGTAAAGAGAAGGGAAAACTGATGGATAGAGCCTTTTGGTGGATGAAGTTTGCAGCAGTGTGTTATAGTCTCTGTTGGAAAAGGTGGCATCCTTGATGGAACGAAAGCAGAAGAGAGACTCTTTGAAGGTGAAGTGTTTAGTAACTGCTCTGATGACACCAAGCTGGAGAATCATGTACAGAGTTTTCCTTCTGATCAATGCTGGTTTAGTCTGCAGTAGATAAAAATGAAGAGAAAATGTCAACAGACAAGAACACTGTTGCAGGATAATGGTGCCCTACTGCTACCCAAACATCCAAGGCTAATCCAGGACATTTATTTTCCAAGCAGGAGCCATTGATCTGGAAAGATATTTGTCATTGGTTTGTAGGGCAACCCTGCGGATAGTATACACACAGATATGAGATCTTGTGGTGGTGAGCTGGGGTGGATCAGCTGGCTCCTGTTTGATGGGGATCCAAAGTAATCTGGGTTGATGACTGTGGGGAGTCTGAGCAAACAGTGCCTATTTCTGACCTTGAGAAGCTGCCCCTGTGGAGCAAATGGAAGCAAGGTGCAAAGGGCAGAGAAGGGCCAGATGTATCCCAAGCTGATCAGAAGGGTGGAGCAAACCTGATCTGTCCAGGACTGTTCTTCTCCTGCAGCTTTGTCAGGAGCAGCCAGAAGGCTAAGGGTGAATATGAAGGTCTGAGGTTCAAAGGTTAGTTCTGTTCCTTAAGGGAAAATGTATCTCCTGCAAGAACAGTTGAAGGCCAGTGTTCAATAGGTCACACTCTTTAACCTTTCTTCTCTTTGGGCATCTGATAGCCAAGCCACTTCCCTATCAGTGCAAAGCGTGTTCCATACAATTTCCACGGATTCAATCCTGTATGCTAGAAATGACAACATGGATTTAATGAAAGGATCATTTCAAGGCAAATTCATTTATCATCTGTGAAAAAAATCTGATCTCATTCCTCCTTTGTCTCACTGCTCTTCCCACCTGACTTGCCCCCTTGTTGTGGTTGATGTGAAAGGCAAGAGCCTGGGGCTGACCCCATTGTTCCCCCAGGTGTGTTCCTGGTTCATCTCCAGCCTCAATCACCACTGAAGTCCAGTGCAGCATCAACTGGACCCAGAAAACTCCCATGCCTGGGTGTTGTACCAACTTTCTTCACATTTCAAGGCATTGATTTGCCCCACTACCCTATGGGGGAAGATTTTTTCCCCAATATCCCATCCATCCCTGCTCTCTGGCAGTGGGAAGCCATTCCCTGTGCCCTGTCCCTCCATCCCTTGTCCCAAGTCTCTCTCCAGCTCTCTTGGAGCCCCTTGAGGCACTGGGAGGGGATCTAAGGTGTCCCTCAGCTTTCCCAGCCTGTCTTTGTAGCAGAGATGCTCCAGCACCCTGAGCTTCTGGACTCTGTAGCTGCCTCTGGACTTGCTCCGTGAGGTCCATGTCCCCATTTTCCAGTGGGAATTTCACAAGTGAATTTCACAAATTACACTTTTCCACAGTTTCTCAGAGAGTTTTGCCTGTGAGGGTTTGTGTTCATGCATGGGTCATTCATTCTGACTGAAATAGCTGCAAAACTTCTGAAAGAGCTGAGCATCTGTTTGAGGGAAAAAAACCTGTCTGGGACTATCTAATCTGAATGTCCTCAATTTCTCTTAATAGAGATGGGAGTGGAGAATTAATTTTGCAGGGTTTGTCCTTAAAAACTTATCAATAGACTTGAGTTTAAAGAGGGATGTGTTCCCCCCTAAGATGTCTGAGACGTGTAAAACCCACAGTGCAAGCAGGGACTGAACTGAGGGGCTCAGTCTTGAACTGATTTTGGAGAGGGTTGAATTTTGGGTGGCTCAGATATTTTACATTTGCCCGGATTTACCAAAGGGAAAGGAAACATCGATTTGGCTAATAATTCTACACTAACACTCTGCTCTAACTGGTTTCAGCTTTCACAGTGTTTTGTTACTCTTCCTTGTGTTTCCCAGGTGGAAATGACACTGTCAGCTAACTCACAAGGGTGGTTTGTGTCTAATCATGGAGAGAGATTCCAGTTTTTCTCCTTTTTGTAACGTGCTGGGAATTAGAGCTGAGGAGCTGAGATCAAATCTGCCCCTCAACCCACTGGTCTTGTCCATGCAAGGTTGTGTGTTTGGTTTTTTTTCCCCCCCAAATCCTGCATTTTTAATATAAATAAAAAATTTGATCTCTGCCACTGGGAAACTGCATCCCATTTTTTTTCCCTAACAGAAAAATGGGAATAGGTTTCCTTTAACTAGTGGAAGGGTCTAGACTCTAAAAAGGTTTTTATTATTGTGTGCCCGGGGTCCTTAGTTTTAGACATTTATCTTGTGGCAAACCAGTAGGGAACTAGGAAGGCAGTATTTCGCAACTCCTAGACCCCCAGCTCTAAATAATGACTCCAAGCTGAAATTGAAGCAGGTGCATCATCTTCTTCATTGTGTCACTTTTAGCACAGACATTATACTTTATGGGCTTCCACTATCCAAATAGTTTGTGCAACGGACCCTAAAAATGGTGATGCATCAATCAATCAGTCGGGCTTTATTGCTCCAAGTTTCTTTACAGGAGGCTTCTAAGCCATATTATAATGCACAATAAGGAGCCCAGCAGAATACAAATGCCCTGGAATGCAGCCCCATTTCTGTGTGCTCCCTTCCAGGGCCGGAGCTGCACTCGGAGGAATATCCCAGGGCATCAGTCACAGCCAGCCAAATGCATCCCTGGTGGAACCTCATCGACTGTGCCCGGCCGGGCTGGCTCAGGGGGATGGATTCAGCTGGCCCTGGTGGCCTGCACGAGCTCCTGGGTGGGACACGGTGTTAAAGAGGACTGAAAATCACAGTGGTGTGGCTGAACTGGTTTTTCTGCCTGCTCATACCAAGGCTGAGGGGTCTCCACCCATCAGCAGGATGGTTTTTTGTCCTAAGTGTGGGATGGGTGACCTGCACCCTCTGCTCCGGACCCCTGGGATTTCATCCCACATCATGCACAGCAGTTCCTATTGGGTTCATTTTGCTCTTTCCACTTTTTTGCCTGCTTTGGTGTGGAAATATCTCACAGGCTTTCCATAAACATTGTGTGTGGGCATTAGTTCGACCATCAGCAAGGACAGATACATCCACAGTGACACGGAAATAAATGCAGATATGGGTACGGCCTGCTTTATGGAAGCACGACCGAAATCCAGGAATGTTACACTGTTAGTGCAAGTGAACAAGTTATGGGTTATGACTTGGTTATTGCATGGAAACTTTGCAGTCCAGGCCTCAGGCTCCGATGTAAAGGCCTTGGTTTGAGCTGGCAGTGGTTATGTGAGGTGATTGGATCTGTGTTAGTGCTTTCATCAGACACACAGACAAATAAATCCTACCTTGAAGCTGTATGTTGACATCTGCATAACTTTCTTTTATTGCCCACTTCCCATACAGTTCCAAAGAGTAACTTAGGAAAGGAGGTTTAGGAAAAAAAGGTGGTTGTGTTGAGATAGAAAAAAAGAATCTGGCACCTGAATATAAAATTCTGTAGGTTATATTATATAGTATGTGCAGTACACAATTCGATACTTCGAATTCTTCTAAAGAGGACCAAAATTTGTGTAATGTTGTAATAAAAGTTGTTTGTAAATATGCAACCAGCATTTATTCTGCAAAACAGAATATTTTCTAATTCTTATTCCTTCCCCAAATCCTCACGCTGCTCATATGAGCTCACAGAGTTTATTATAGTATTTGTAGTAGAAATCTCTAATTTGATAATTCTCTAGTGAGTTTAATGAGCCTGAAAAGTGACATTTAGAGCTAGTTTTCTCTTTGTGCTTTGAAAAATGAAATACAAGTAGTTATCTGTTAAATGAGATAATTACAGTGCTACTTTGCTAAAGGCACATATTAGTGATTTTTAGCTTGTTTCGCTTAATTAGAGCTTTACAAAATGTAGAGTGCCAACCCGTTAACAGACCTGTTGGAACAGTTAGTGAGACTGTGAAATAAAACCAGTTGTTCTAAACAAGTCACAAAAAGACATTGATGAAATGGCTGGCAGCTCAGGCAGAAATTTAAGCCTTGGCTGCATTAGAGCAAATGTAATAATAGCAGCAAGTAACCCATATTTTTAATTTTACTGATCTTTCTGCAATAATTATGAGGAACTTTTAATGTCTGTAATTAGAATGTTAGAGATAGGGTGACTTAGACCAGTGCTGCACTGTGAAAAATTGGATACTTACCATAATTGAAAATTAATCACTTTTCATTACCAGGAAGGGATGCAGTTATTACTTTGAACGGGCTGAGATGCATCATATGAATTATGGGCAAACAAATTCATGTGGCTGAAGTTGGTGAGTTTGAGGCCAGTCTGTGCTAGGAGTGCCTCTGCTGACGTAATATGTTGGAAAATGAAAATCAGGGTGTATTTGTTTGACTGGTAATTCCAGCCCGAAATTTTTGCTTTGCTGGAAGTTCTGATGGAGAATATCACTGAATTTTATCAGTCATCCCTCCAGGGTCGTTGTTTCAAACAGCTGGGCAGAGTCACCTGTAAAGCCAGATGTAATCCAGCAAATTTATGCAGCTCTGCCAGAAGCCTCTGAGCAGATTTGAGCAGTGAGGGAAGGAATAACCTGCAAGGTTTGTTCTGTGGGCAGGAATGGATTGTGGGTCATTACCTGTTAGCTGACCCACGCAGTGGTTGTGCAGAAGAGCTGCCTTTCCCTCCTCACACTATGGGAGCCTGGGGAAGGGCAGCTCTTCATCCCACGTAAACACTGAAATCTCTGGAGTTCAGGAGAGTTTGGTCTCCCTGGCAGATCCACCGTGGAGAAAGCAAGACTTTTCTTCTGTTCCCACGAAAAAAGATCTCATTTAACCAGCTCTGCTCTTGTGCTGGGTGTCTTTTCTGACACCAGATTTATGACTTTAACCACCGTGTGTGGCCCCCTCAGCACCCCATGGTGCCTCTGCATTTAAAAGGTGGCATTTTATGCTCAGAAGGTGATGTGAAAATGTCACCATCTTGCTCCACAATTCTTCTCCTTGTGCGTCTGTCACCGATTCCAGCTGCCAAATGCAAGGGCAGCAGGCAAACAAAACCTGCTCCAGACATTATCTTGTAAGTTGGAAATTGTCTTCTGCCCAGATAGGGATTTCTCAAACCCCACCTAATTTTAGGAGCGATGAATGAGCACAACTGTGAGAGAGATGTTTCCCTTGTGCTTGGCTCTAATAGCTTTGTTCTGGCTGCAGCAGGAAAGGTGAAATAGAAGCTCTGGCTGTCCCTGTGTCTCCCTGTGCACAGCTGCACTGTCCTGGCTCTGCACCTTCCTCTCCTGTCATTAGCCTGAGCAAGGATGTGGCTGCTCATGACTGGGTGATTGATGTCAAATGTAGTAGCAACATTAAATTTGTCTGAAATGGACAAAGAAAAGCATTATTCACTGTAAAAATCTTGTCTAAAGTTCCCGTCTAGCCAGTGCTGCTCCTAAATTACATTTGTATGAATTTTAAAATGTTTTCTTGAATTTCTTGGCCCATGATTGTTCCCAAGGTCACAAAATCAGAAAGCTGGGAACTGAGGCTTGTGGTGAAAAATGAGCCTGTAATATATCTTCATATTTGCAAATGTATTTTATTGCTGTCCATATCCTGTGAGAAAAATCCAATGTTCTTAAAAGACAAGCACTGCTTGTTATAGAGACACTTATTAATGTTTATTAGAAACTCATTTCACTAACATCCATGGCTTTATTGGAAGTTCCTTAAGTAGCAAATCCAATTTCCTTTCTTATGCTTGTGCTTACTTAATTAACATCAAAAATTGAATGAGGCAAAACAAAGTTTGATATTCATTTTAATAAGTTATATAAAGTTAGCATAATCTCATTGAGGCCATTCTTCATCGCTGCAACTGCAGACACAAAGTGCCTTTGCAGCTGTTTGGGGTTTTACATCATATAGGTTAGATAACCTAGCAACTAATGGGAGAGCCAGGAGAGAAAGGAATTAATTTGCAAATAAACCCTTTCTAGGCCGCGTTCCGGGGAGGCAGGACTTTGTGTGTGCTGGGCAGGGAGCTGGGGATGCTTGGGCACGGAAAAAGGCAGGGTCCTAACGCTGGGAGGAGGTGCTTGGCAGGAAATCTTCAGAAAACCGTGCAGGAACCACTGGTTATGATGGCTGTAAGGACAGAAAACAGCAATCAACCTTCAGAAAATCCTCCGGGAACCACAGGTTGGGGTGGCTATGGGGACAGAAAGCAGGGATCTACAGGAGTTTTCCAATGACAACCTCTTTTGTGTGTGCACCATCCCGCCCCGCCGTGAGTTCAGCCCCACACGTGCACCAGCTTAAGGCTGCTGCTGCTGCACTCCTATAAAAATATCCCCCTGATCATGTGATGTCTGTTGACCTTAGAACAAGCGTTATCATATCGGAAAGTAATGATAAAAAAATCCCCTACTACAGTAAAGCTATTATAAGCTGGAGTGTTTGTGCCATTACTGGGGAATATGGTATTGATTTTTTAATAAATTATGCCGTAACCTACATTTTTGCCTTGGGTTAAAATTTAACACCAGAAGCAGAGGAATGGTACAATGCACGAATATCAGAACAAGTTTTACTCCACCCCAGATTTCAGCACACTCTTGCTTGAAAAGAAAGCAAGAGTGGAGGGGCCTTGGTCAACATAATTTGGGATTTCCCCTCTCCCCTGGCTCTTGGGCAGGACTAAGGACACAGAGGAGCAGCAGTGTAACCCCAAGTAGGTTTGACTGCTCTGCTGCCCCATTTCTCTTCCAGACTGTGGAGGGTTCCAAAGGAAATTGTGACTGTTCCTTAGCTCTAAAATGCTGTTGTGCCAGTAGTGCTGAATGTCAACAAGAAACATCTCAGAAGTAGTTTTATGGAAGAAAAAGAAGGAAAACCCAACCCTATAACCCTTGTGATATTCTGATGTTTAAGTGAAACATTTTCTCTGTGAAAGTGTTTAGAGGGTTTTCTTTATAAACTTCCTCAAATTTAAGAAGAAATTTTTAAAATTTCTTCTTAATTTTGGAAGGAAAAATCAATGTCCTCAATGTTTCATCTTTTTTTCAAGGAAGAGGGGTAAAATATTTAAAAGACAGAAGACAATCTACAGTATTTTTCTAGTGACTAAATAAAAATATCCATGTAAATCATGAGTTGCATCGCAGAGAATTGTGCAGGTAAGTGGGGATGACACCCGAGAGTGTTTGCTAGAAGGGCTTTCAGAGCAAACCAAAACCAGCTCTGTGTGTATCAACATTCGGCTCAGAGAGAGAAGGTGGGGAGGGACAGACATTTCTGCTGTGGATGGAGACCTGCTACTCCTGTGCTGTAACCTTTACAGCTGTCTCAAAAGCTATTTTGGCCTCCCATTTTCCACCCAGTCAGCATCAAACAGCTGCTCTTTTCCTCATCGTTCACTGGAGTCCTGGCAATGGGACGTTTTCCAGGAGGTTCTGAGGATATTTCCAGGAGGTTCTGAGGGTATTTCTCCTTTACACAGATGTTTCACTGCACGGGACAAAGGTGCTGTAAGTAGGTATGAAATTATTGCTTCAAAATGATGGAGTAAATATTTTGATGCAGGTACTTGTGCTTATGCTTTCCCTCTTTGTGCATCAGGGGAAACTGAGTGGTGTAAATACCATCACTGTGAGTATTCTTATCTCTGCAGATGCCCTGGCTTGCAGCAGAAAGTTCATTAATGCAGATCCCTGAACCCAGTTTCCCCTGCCCAAGGAGACCGGGACACCTTGAAATCAGTGAGGGATGCATCCAAATCTACCAGAAATACCCACGTGATGGGAATGTGCAGCAGGGTGAGCTGCTGGGAAAGCAGCTGAGCACAGAAAGGGAACGAGTGTTCCAGGAGAAGGACACTTTTCCAGAAAAAGATGAACCTGGGTAGAACGGAGATGGACTCACCAGCCCCACAAGTGAAGGCATATTTCCTGTGCCACAGATATCTTATTAATGCTCTACTGACAAGGGAATGAACTCTCCAGGATAACACTTTCAGCAATCTGCAATCACGAGTGTGTTTGTCTCCCTAAAACCTGCGTTTGTGTATCATCTCTACACGGATGATTAGAGACCGCCATGGAAAATTTGCTCCCTCAAAGCAGGAATAAACTCAGACAATTTTTAGATACTTACAAAAATATCCTCTAAGTAAAAAATTTAAAAGTCCCCATTAGTATTAAACATTTCCTTTTCATGCTGTCAGTGCTGCCATAGAAAGAGAAATGTACCTCAGCTTGGCTCAAGCTTAAATTCCCTCTCCTCTTGTACTCTTTAAATAGCAGATTGTCAGCTTAAGAAACTTGTTGCTGGTGATGACTGAGATTCATGACCCATCTAAAAGAACTGGGAACTTAATGGCTGTTTTTCATATCCTGATAACCGCATTGTACTCTAATCCCCTGGCTCCTAGTTTTGAATTCGTTTGGATGCATTGTGCCGGCTGTTTCAGCCCGCAAACCCCATGGGGCCTGGTTTTGTGTTCTCACAGTGCTAAACCTGGCTTTAGAGGAGCTGCTCCTGACTTCCTACACTCGTGCAAGAGGCGATGGAGGGGCTGCTGGCTTTAATGAAATCAAACAGCTGCAGCCAAAGCCAGGATTTTTCTCTTTAAGATACATGAGCACTTGTGGAGCTGTGCTAATTTGAAATACCCGGCTGGAATATCTGAGACATAACACTCTAAAATTAAAAATCGTGTTTGAAAATTCGTACTAATTAAAAAGGGACATCTGAAACCAAACAGAAAAATCAATGAACTTACTGGTCCTTCCTCAGTTAAGTAACACAATTTGCTCAATTTGTTATATGTCTCTAAGCGAGGAATCTTTTACTCACTTTGATTCATGGACAGAGGTTAGAAAATGGTACAGTAGAAAGGAAATTAACATTTAACCTGCCCGCCTGCATATCCGAGCTGATGTCTCAATGTGGTGCAGCTGTGAGTAAATTCTCCCAATAAACCAGACACAGTGTCTGTAATATTCAGACAGCTACTTGTGCCTTCAGGAAAGCTCAGACAGTTTTCTGGCTATTAGAGACCAAATTAGGAAAGATAACTTGAGCAGAATGTGTTGCTACTTGACATAAATCTGTATTTTTTGGTTAAAATGTAAGGGGTTACATTGTTAGCCAACACACATCACTGCATCTTCACAGACCTAAACCCTGACAGTGCCCATGAAAATTGCTAATTTACAGTCTGGAGACTAAAAACTGGTTGTTTTTTTTTTTTCAGAATATGGTTATTCAAGAAGAGGCAATGATAGAGCAAAACTGGCATTACTCCATAAGACTGTGCAAATTAAACTTGAACTCTCCTTATTAATCCCAGTTTAGGATCAGACCTGTGTAAAAGCAGACTTGAGGCCTTCTACACGTTCTTCCACCCCCTGTAAAAACACATTATAACAGGACTGACTACAGCTCAGAGAGCCAATATGAAAAATACACTCAATATAATCACCTAATATTTAGTTTATGTAATGATCAAGGTTTTCCTTCAACAAATGGCCCACGGGAGACTCGGTATCAGAAAAAGCTGCATCAGTTGCTGAGAGAGTGGCTAAGAGTTTAAAATAAAAGTGCAGAACACATTTCTGATTTCATCAGGAAGCCTGAGGATCCTTCATGATGTTCCTCAATCTTGTTAGCACTTCATTATGTCCTGTCAAACGTGTCTGCACTGCAGGCACTGTAAAGGTCAGCCCAAGGCATCTGAAGAACACCAGACACCTTTCAATTTTTGATTTTTGTTGGGTTTTTTTATTTTTTATTTTTCAAGAGAACAAAGAGGGATTGTGAGCCAAGCATTTTGCAATGCAAAGTAGAAAACGGAATAAAAATCATGAATCCAGCTTCTTTCCTTGCAAGCTGCAGTTTGCCATGCTCACTACAGAAACTTGTGGCCTTGGATTTTCCACTGTAATGCTAGAGGTACAGCTTTATTTATTTATTTGTGGCCACCATTGCCATGGAAGCACTTGCAATTCCACATATCCTCGATTCTGGCAGCTGAGAGACAATCAGACAAGAAAAGGAAGGAGATGAGCAGTTTTAAAAGAAGAAAGCTGGTGTTTACACCCAGTGATGTGTACCCTGAGTAATCAGCTGTGATGGGGAAAAAAAGGCAGAAAAGGCCTGTAACAGTTTAATGGGTGTTTTGAGAAAATATTATGAGGTTTTTTTTGAAGTTTGCCAGGGTGGAGACTGTGTTTAATAAGTAAGGATGATTAGGGTCTTTTTAGATTCATGTTTTTGCCCCCTTCCTGGTAGTAGCAGCCTAATCATAGAATAACAGAGCGAGGTTCACAAAATCTTATTTCCTTGGAAATTTGAGGCCTGAATTCCTGGGAAGTTGGGGAGGATAAAGAAGCCTATTGCTCCTGCAGAGCGTTTCTGAGAATAGGGGCAAGGTGAGAGAGGTACCAGTCACAGCTGCAAGCAGAGATGCTGCCTACAGATTAAAACACACAGGAGCTTGAATTTACCCAAATATCTGGCTAATTTTGTGGCCTTCACTGTCCTCCTTGGCTGTAGAGCTGAGTTCTGTGCCATATTAACTATGTGCTTCCAGATATCAGGATCAAGGGCTTGGTCCCAGTCCCTGACAAAGCAGCTTTGCATTACCCCAGCAATGTGTGACAGCTTTAAAATTAGGACAACTGTCCCAGTAAGGGACTCCCCACATGTCTCTGGTGGAAAAGGTTGTGGTCATCCCTCAAGCCATTGTCTTTGGAGGCAGATTTTTCCTCCAGGCTGAGCTCTTCAGGTGCTGAATTCCTCACCTGCTGTTGGTCAGGGTGAGTTGGGTGAGCAGGAGTTGTTTGGGGAGCAGGTCTGTGCCTGCACACGGACTGAAATGAGTTCAGGAACAATCCCACGAGCAGAACACCCTCAGATCTGCAGGGTGGTGGCTGTGGCAAGCAGGGCCACAAGCCAGGGCCAGTTCTCCCTTGCCACCTTGAATGAAGTGTGTGGGTCCCTTCCCATCACTGTTCTGAGCAGAGGGAAGAGATTTTGTATCTCTCTGAATGTTTTTAGGGTAGTGCTTGATATTCTGGGTGCAGACTCTTACCGGTATTTATGGGCCCAATTCCTACAGAAATACTTTGAGGATGTGGAATGTAGAAAGCAAAAAAAAAGAAGATAATGTGAAGATACAAGACAGTGGCAGCACCTTCTACTGTACAAACACATTTCTGTTTCAAATGGGTTTTGGTTTTGTTCCTTTGTAACTATTATTAGAACTAATTTCGAGATAGTAGCTTCCAATGCCTTTTTCAGAGAGAGACGTGGAGTAAAGTACCTGTCTGTGGCAGAAAAGGAAAAAAAGAGAGCTACAGAATGGAGAATAATGGTGTTTGAACCAAAAGGAAAAACGCTGGGTATGTGCCGTTAGATGCAGCTTTTTTGTTTGCACTTCATTTGATTATCAGTATTTTCAGCCATCTCACGCATTAATACAGCTCTGCAGGGAGGGGCAGGGTTCATAGCCTTTTCAAAGCAGCACTAATGAGTGCCTTTAACTTAATAAAATGATCATTTGCCAACTACTTACCATAATGTGAACTAGATGCTTTCAGTCCAGAGATTAAAAGGAGTTTTCTTTGCAAGTGCACTGGAGTTGCTGCTGCTGCATAAGTCATGTACATATATATATAGATATATATAATGTTCATTGGTTATTGTTTTCGAAATCTTGAGATCTCTTAAAATAGGTTGGAAGGAGTTGTTAGAGTCTATATTGTTTCAATAATATATGGATTATCACTCTCTAAATACGCAATGACATAAAAGGCAATAATGCCTTTTATGGATCCCATGTGGCCTATTACACTAATGATCCATGAATAATGGGGTCACGGGATGAGTTTTGAACAGTGCCTTTCTTTGTTGGTTGTTTTTCTCATTTATTTACCCAGGAAAATTCAGTTTTAAGTATCTGCTTTTCAGCAAGGTCCTACCATTTACTGAGTTTTCATGTGAGTTAATGGATGCCAGAGAGGTCAAGTGACTTCCCAAAGGTTACACAATGAGTCACTGAATTTGTCTGGGATAAAATACAAGAACCTCTGAGTTTTCTGTCTCTTGCTCTGACTGATGCTGAAGCAGAGAGATTTCAGATCAGCATGACCTCTAGTAAATCTCTGTTCCTGCTCTGAGGAGCAATCACAGCTTGGTGCTGGGTGGAGAAATCTGAAGCTCCTGGAGCAACATTTCCCATATTTCTCAGGGAAACAACCAGAAGGAGCAGAAATGATGCAAAAAAGCTGCTTTGGTCCCAGCGACATTGATTCTCTCTGAAAAAAATCCTAAACAAAATGGAGTTAAATAAACACACAGAAGCACAAACTCGCAGTTTACCCAGTGCTAACCCAAAACAAGAGAGTTTGTTTGGAGCTATTTATGTTTCCTGCCTTCCCACAGCAGTGTTCCTTTCGCTTCAGCTGGAAAACCTCCACATTATTCCTCTTGCTTGAGGAGTAGGAGTCACCTCCTCCCCAGGAGAACCCTGGCACTGCTCCTCCAGGCCCTGTAGAGGTGGAGGCTCGGTTGCAGAGGGCCAGGTGCGTCCTGGAGAGCATCAGCAGCTTGTTCTGGATGCATTGCTGGAGATGTTGAGCACAACTCACTGTTCTATCAACCCTGCTCTGGCCTCCTACCTCCTTCTCAAGCCTCTGCCAGGAGGAGAAGGGGTCCTGAGGTGAGCTGAGCTGAGCTTGGGCAGGTCTCTTACCTGGCTATGCCCATGTTTTCTCAGCTGCAAAAATGAGCCACCTCTTTGTGCCTTGTCTCTCCCGATTTTGTGTGTATACAGAGCTCTGCAGCTCCAAAGCGTTCATTACTGTTATTTTTATTATTACTAACTACAGAATATTATTTCATGCATTTAATACAGTATAAAGCAATTACAGAATGTAAGGGACTGAGGAAATACAGAAAGATCTGCCTGGAATAATAATTTGATTCTGAAACTTTGTTGCTTAAAGACTTCAGGGTAAAATTGTAGTACAACATATGAGCTTTTAATGAAATGACTCCCATTACTTCGAGTCTAAATGGACAAAACCTACATAACACATGGAAAATTTCCATTTAATAAAAAATAATTTGTACCAGGGTATAGTTGTCAAATTCTAATTCATCAAACAGCGTTCAGCAATGAGCTGGGAGTGTTTCTAGCACGTGTGCTTCCCTATTTATCCACCTCTGAGCCGGAAATCCTATCAGTTGTTTATCTGAAAACACATCAGGTGGATGCTCTTGCTCGTGGGTGTAGAAACATTGCAGAATACTCCTGAGAAATCAGACAAGGCATCTCTGATCCGACTGTATTTCAGTGCTCCTGACTCCTGGTGTTGTCTGGGGGGTGGCTGGAGCACGCCCAGGGAAAGGGGCTGAGGCCACCGAGCGCGTTTGAGCTGTTTCAGCATGGAAGGAGGTCACAATTAATTAATTAATGTCGCTCTCGATTCCTTAAGCTGTGCCTACACTGTGTAAATACTCTGGTTTTTGCTTGTTTTGCCCGGGCTGGGAGCGAGCAGAGGCTGCTGCTCTCTGTAAGAGCTGAGTGCCTGCAAGCATCTTCCTTAAAAATAGATTTTAGACCCGCAGTGCTGAGGAGAAGTCACACAAAGCCTCGCTGACAGCCCGTTGCACACGCTGATCAAGGCACTGCCTTTAAAACAGTTTGGCTTATAATTATATCTTTACAGCTAACTGGGCTATCCAAATGATTTTCCCCTCTCCCCCTCCCCAGCTCTACTGACCTGTGGCTAATGAGATTTGTGTTTCGATTAGTTGTAGAACATAAATTAACTAATCAATGAGAATGGATTCACATCCTTTCTTGTAAAAGAGCTCTGCTGCAGTGATCTGTATTTAATATTCAAATCAATTTCAAATTCTCAGGATGATTCTGCTAATATGGCAGGCTGGGACTCGCAGCATCTGCATCCTTGCCACAGCCTGTAAATATGGGATGTTTATGGAATCGTCCACTGACCTCCAAAGCCTTCTCTGGTCTCATTGATTTACTATTTCACTTAATAGTGATGATGAGAAGCTTAGGGGCTGGCACTGAAGCTGGGAAAGGCATGGGAGAGAGCATTTCCCCTTCATTTACAAGGGTGTTAAGACTGAGCAGAAGTCCCAGGACTTTGAAAAATGCTGTTTGGTTTTACTCTGAACATTTTGGGTCCATTTCATTCCACCTCAAATTTCCCCTGTTCTGGGGATGAGGGTAAAATATGGTAATTACCAAAAAGCAGTTTTCTAAGGATGAGGTTCTTTGGTTTGCTTTCAAGGTAGAGAGAACTTTATCTTTTGCCTTGCTCTAGTTGTCTCATCTGTACAATTAACCAGCATCTTGGCATAAAATGTGAAAATTTGTACAGTCTTCAAAGCATCTGTGGCCTTTATGGTACAAGTTCTGTTAGTACTGAAGCCACAGAAAATTAAATGTTCCCTGAAGAACTTCCAGATGTGTTTTATTCTAATAGGGTCATTATACAGTAAATTAAAAAGCAGGGTAAATGGAACTGTAAAATTTAAATTAGTCTAAAACCACATCTCTTTGCTTTGAACATTCATTTGTGGGGTTGCATTTGCAATAAATGTGAATTAGGCAGCTGCAATAACTGTTAATCATATATTTATAAAATAGTAATGAGGAAATGAATAGCAGAGTAAGACAGCTGCACATTTCTCTAATAGTATGTCAACTGTGAACATAATAAGATGTAGAAAATTGTTTGGTGTTCTGCTGATAATGCAGCTGAATGTAAGAGATCACTTCAACCTCTTAACTTTACAGGAAATTATATATAAAATCCATAAAAAGCCATAATAATACATTAGGCCTCTGAATTGTAGTCAATGTTTTTCTTTGCTTTGATTTTTCTGAAATGGGCCATACTTTTCCCAAAGTAATCTGCCAAAGATCACTGAGGCTTTTGTTTCAGCCTGCACTTTATTCACCATCTTGCAGTTTCATTTAAAAGATAGTGCTTCTGAAAGCCAAAAGTGATCTAACTTCCCTGCTCCAGGAATGCCCCCACATCCCTTTCCTTGGAAGATTTTTGCTGGGTCTTGAGCATCCCAGCTTTGAGCCCTGATGGGGTTATCACTGCTGAAAGCAGTGATTCAATTCAGAACCCTCCACAAGGCATGGGAAGATTGGAAATTTAAATTTAACATATATATATATTTTAGAGAATTTATATTTTTTCTGTATTTATTTCTCTCAGATATATATATCCTTATATTTGAGACACATACATATATTTTTATATATATATATTTGAGACTAGTAAATGGTTGGTGACACGGCCTAAGGCCATCTGTCTGTCTTTCCCAGCTGTGGTAAAATTATAAAAAGGTCGAGATAATTGCGAAAAACAACCTAAACCCAAGAAATAAATTGAAATCTTTGAACAGCCCTTTAGCTCTGCTGCTTGTGCCAGCAGACGTCGCAGCCTGCCCTCGTGCCAGGTGCTGCTCGCTTGCACTCGCAGGTTTTAACCAGCCTTAATTGAATTTTGCAACAGGATTGGGGTGAAGAGGAGAATTATAAAGCTAACAGGAAAAAAATTAGGCAAGTGCTGGGCTGCGAACTGCCAGGCAGGGAGTAGGTGCTAAATGTGAAATGGGAAGGCTGCCATGGGAAATGTCACTTATCAAAGTGGCAGGAGTTTGCAGGGAAAAGCAAGGGAAAGAAATGAGGGACCCAGCCCCAGCACTGGCTGATCCTGCTGGGAATAGTCCCTGGGATGTACAAAGCTGTTGGCTGGGAGGTGGCTTTGGAGGTTGGGTTAAAACCCCTCAGTTTTAACCCACAGCTGCAGGTGCTGGGTGGTGCTCAGTGAGGAGTGTGGGGGTGCCTGATCCCCCAAAACAGGGTAACAAATATCCCAGTTTTGCTGCCAAATAAACCCATGTGTCACGGAAAAACCCCAGAGTAAAATCATTTGTGATCTGATTGTAGATCTTGTGATTTTGCTGTAAATAGTTTTGTCTGGTTTTACCACTAATATTTCTTGCAGTACCACATTGAGATGTATTTTTGATTTTTTAATGCACTTACATTTTGAATGGCACAACCAGCTCCCTCTAATTTTTTAAAATACAGAGCAAAAGGGAGACTGAAGGTCTTATAATCATCAATTTCCCAGACTAAAGACCTTTCAGAACCCAGAACCCATGACAGACTTGAAAAGTCAGTCAGTGAAGGAGGAATGAACCCTCTGTGGGCAGAAAAGACTTTTCAATTAGTGCTGTGTGTTGAAGGGTGAGGTGAGGGGCCACCAGAGGTCTGGGTGGCCTGGCCAAGGTCAGGAGCTCTGCATCACCATCAGCTCTGTTGACCTTCTGTGAAACCTTTCTGGTCACTCACTGGACATAACCTTTAGCCTTCATCAAGCTGTTGCCTTTATACACAAGGCTTTTATTTTATTTTATTTATTTTTTTTTTTTCAGTTGGGAGATAGCACGAATCATTTTGGCCATCTTAAAAACTATAAAGCTATTGCACAGTGGCCAGATAGGAACAAAAGGTGTCCTAGGTGTAACCTTATCAAAGGAAATATTGTTCATACAACATCGCCACATTATCCTGAGCCCTCAGGAGAGGCAGGAAGAGGGACACAGGATACAGATGGAGACATAGACATAGAGATGCATTCAGGTCGAATTCATCCAATAAAATCTTGGCCTTTTACATGCCAAAACAAAGCAAAAAATTGTTCTTATTAAATGCAAATTAAAGGGTAAGCAATGGAAAATGGCTTGTTTTCAAATCTTTCCTTTTTTTCTTCCTTTTTTGAAACCGACGGTTCAATTCTCCAGGAGAAGCAAAGTTCAAGCTCTCATTTCCCACTGTACATTTCTGTGTTAGTGCCTCACAAAATAGCAGTTCATTTCTGGAAATCCTATTACTGTCCACACTCAAGCAGCAACTTTAACAGATACATCTGTTACCTGGCAGCTTCTTCCTACACAACTCCCACCTCTGAGAGTTAAAGCTTATAGTTTTAAAAGGAAAATTGAAATAGCCCAATTTTGAACAATGCACATTTTGGGGACTGGGGGAGAAAAAGAGCACATGCCACTGTCAGCTACAAGAGCCTCATCTCGCCTTACTTTCGGGTCTGGGCAGATAGAGAAAACAGAGTGGTGCATTATCATTATCTCCGAGATGTTTATTTGGTGTGTGGACACTCAACCAAAGAACTAATGCAATCAGAAAGTTAAAATATATGGGCTGGAAATACAAATTCATTAGACGTACACAAAACGTATGCTGCAGTGGATCTGTCATTTAAATTAGATTTTGACAATTATATGGATGGTCTGGTTGAGATGATATACGATTTGCTCACTTTATGCCATGATTTAATTATTGCAAAAGACACGTGGAGTTAGGACCCTGTGGTTCTCTCACGGCCCTGAGCTGAAGTGGGGCTGGTCCATCTGTCATACTCAGTGTTTGCTGCCTGGAAGATTTTTGTATGTTTATATATATGAAATATATATTGTTTTATTTTTTACCATGAAATTAGTATGTGCTTGCACCCAGTGGAACTGATGCAGATCTTTCCACTGACCTCAGCAGGGCTGGGCCTCACTCCTTCCCTGCGCATCGCCCTTGAGATGCTCCTCGTGGAAACCACGTATTTTTCCTTTCAGGATCCAAAGCAGAACCAGGTCCTTCCCCACTGCCCCAGGCTGCTCCCAGCCAAGCCCAGGTGCCTTTTACCTGTGCCTGGGTGTGGCCATCCTTTGCCTTCCCATCCTGGGCCAGGAGAAGAGTGTGCTGGGTCTCCATCCCCTCCCTCGGCTTGGGATGCTGTGGTGGTGCTGAGCTCAGCTGGACCATTCCTGGCTTCTGGAAACACCTTCTCCCTCCCCACCATCCTTCCAAGAGACATCATCAGTGACACCCTGCCAGTTACTGGTGTGTCATGGTGAAAGTGTGGCCAGCCCTCTGTGAAGATCTCCAGATGTTCCTATGAATCCTGAACGGAATCTTTGTTCTGGTGGAAGCCTTGCTGGTACCAACAGCGTCTCAGCTCCTCCTCACACCATCCTTGCCTGACGTTTACCAGCAGTATTTATTCATATTTTAAACATGCATATAAAATGCAGCATCAGGCACGAGCTTTTAGGCAGACAAACGATGGTGACTTCTCTGTCTGAATGCTGAGCACATATTAAATCCCCCCAAGTATTAAAAGGGAAGCATGATTTGATAACTTCTTACAAATGCAGTAAATGCCACTTCTTGCAAATGAACACTAGCAATCAATTTAGTTTCTCAAATAAAATGATTAAATTGCTGTTATTGTGGAATCATTATTTTATTGCTAAAACCTTTTAAAATGTTAATTATTGCACCTCTTCAAAAGCTTTCATCTTGCCTGACTTTACTCTTGTACAAAAAAGTGTCTCCTGGTTGTGACTTGCAAATTGAATGAAAATTCATGCTTTACCTTTCCTCTCTCTCTAACTCTGTTTTTTTTTTTAACACCTGCAACTGTTCTCCTTGGCTGTAATATTTATATGAATTTAAGTTTAATTTTTCTCTGCTTTCATCTTCTGAATTAGTCAGTATAAAGCATAGATCACTCCTTCTCTGCTGCTTTCCTGTTTATTTGCTTTAACAATAGATTCATTAACTAGATTTTGGTGCTCAAGCTATGCGGACACATCCATTTCAAAGGAGGCTTTAATGGCATTTCATATTTTTCTACATTAAGGAAGATTAAAGTATATTACAATACCCTTTACTGCTCTATTTTCTTCATTTTAGAAGTGGTCAGTTTTTAAATTTTTTTCCCTCTTTCTTTCATCTGCAGTGTTCAATAAATTGTCCAGGCCTTTCAGATGATAGTTCCAGCAAATTGAGTTCCATATTACAACTCTGAACCATTGTTTAGCCCATCATCAGTCAGATAAAGCACTCCTATTCACACAGGACATCAAAAGAACAAATATATGTTCAAAGTGGCTAAAAAGATTACTGGGACTTGGATATATCATTTTGTTAATTGTTAGTGATTATTCTACTGGTTTAGAGGTGGTGAATTTGCTGACTCTGAGCTCGTGCTTGTGATGTAATCAGAGGGGAATATATAGATATTCACGGCTGGAAATTACACCATTCAAAAAGGGTCAGGTCTATCATCTTCTAATAGCTGAAGGTGGACTAATAGCAACATTTTAATAAGAGGGAAGATGCAGGCTGATGTCTTCATTTCACATGTGTGGAAAGGCGTGAAGAGCTCCGGGGAATTTCAGCTGGGATCAGTCCGAGGGTGGTGGTGTGTGCTGAGCCAAGCCCAGCCCTGGCTGGGCTCTGCCTGGACCTGCCCCAGTGAGAACTGGGGCTGTTTGCCAGGTGGGAATGGCTGAAGTGAAAGCATTTGGGTCCTGGTCCTGCAGAGAGTGGTTTGGTTTGCCTGTGTTTAAAGCTTTCCACTCTGAGCAATCCCCTGGAAATCGCTGGTGATATTTTAGTGACTCCCAGCACTGATGGTGCCACACTGACCTGATGTGTCTGTCACCACAGCTCCAGGTGTGATGGGGAGGTGTTTTAGAGGTGTTTTAAAACCTGAGACCCTCCAAGGTGCTGAGGTGAACAGCTCCCAGGCTGGAGAGAAACACCCGAGCATCTGTCTCTGAGTTAAAGTCCCAGAGAAGGCAGCAGAGAAGGAAAAAATATAACCCCACCTGAATTTCCGGCTCCCAGGCACTCATGTTTTCCTCTTCGCCCACTGACTCTTGAGTATCTCAATAAAAACATGCATATTTGCAGGATATAAAATGAACACTTTGCAGGTTTCTGCTCGTCAAGGGTAATTTTGGGAATCTTGCAGATGCGTAAAGCTGAAGGATGAAATTTTGAACAGGCGCTGGCTGCAATTGCAGGCTGCATTTCTTTGCTCGTGTGTTTTACCCTGCACTGGGTAAAATGGAAAGGCAGCACTAAGAATGCCTGAGCATATGAGAGGCTGGAAGACAGATTTTCCAACAGAACAATTGCAGGGTGTAGGTTTTAGGCAATAAGCAGGTAGCCTCGTTCTCTCAAAAGAAGAAAGAAAATAATGGAAAACTGTAACATTCATTTGGAGGCCTCAAAGGCATAAAAAACCCAATTCCAACTGTTATAGGTCCCTGCAGGAGTCTACAAAGGAACTAAGCTTTTTAAGTAAGAAAACTAGATTTTGGCCCAGAGGGCCCTGTCATTGCTGCTTAATAGATGAAACTCTTTTGATACAAATATGCTGTTTACTTCTCAGCTTCAGCTTTCATAAAATATAACCTTTTTATGATTTACGACCCCTGAAAAAGTGCAGGATGGATTTTTAGCTCTGAATTGGTTGAATGTCAACAAGAAAAATATAGATAACATATAGAAATAGCAGGGTATTAATGCCACACAAAATGATGAAATTATTTTTGTTTAGAAAAGTTAAGTTTGTTCTTAAAGTTCTTTCTGAGTGAAACTGAGGAAAGGGCTTGCTGATAAAGCCACGGGAGGCTTTGTGTGATGTGAAATGATATGGAAGGTTTGGGTTAGATACTGGGAAGGAATTTTTCTCTGTGAGGGTGGGCAGGCCCTGGCACAGGGTGCCCAGAGCAGCTGTGGCTGCCCCTGGATCCCTGGCAGTGTCCCAGGCCAGGCTGGACACTGGGGCTGGGAGCAGCCTGGGACAGTGGAAGGTGTCCCTGCCCATGGCAGGGGGTGGCACTGGATGGGCTTTAAGGTCCCTTGCAACCCAAACCATTCAGAGTTTCTCTGCTTCCTCTTTGCTTTAAGACAACATTTGTCTGTCTGGAAATTATGAAAGAAATGGTAGAATTGAGATGTGGCTTCAGGGAGGGACAAACTGTTCAACGTGGTTGGTGAAACCTCTGGTACTGGCCCAAACTAAATTTTCTCGAGTGACCACTTCAGATTCATTATTTTAAAAGGAAATTAAAGTTTGAAGACTTGTTCCAAAGCAAAATTTTTATAAACGGTCTTATTATTTGCAGTGATTATTAAAGTAAAACTGAAATTATCAGAAATGATGTAATCTCCCTTCTTTATTTGCCCAAGTTATTTTTTTTTCCTCTTGACAGCCATATTGATGCCTATGGACAAGTTGTGATATACAGACTTGTTTTAATAGATTGGCCAGTGATTAAAAAGACACACAAATAAAATGTTGGTGTTGTGAAATGGAAAAGAAAGTACTGGAGCTTTGAAGACTGAGAGACAAATGCAAAGATGAGAGAATAACTGTTGCCAAGAGAATTGCACGTATTTTCTTTCGCTGTTTTCCTCTTTGTGTTATCTTTTTTGCAGCTTCTTTGCTTGGCATTAACAATGTACTTGTTTTTCAGGTGCCTTTTCTCGTGTTGTTTGTGAACCTGCTGAACACCAACACAAAAAAAATGCTGGTTTATCTGGATGCTTGGGGAAATAGCCTGATCCCAGACAAATTGCCCAGGAAGTCTCAGAAATGACTTAGCCTGCCACAGAGGCAAGGTTGTAAAAATTGAAAAGGTTTTCACTTTTGACTCTTCCAACTATTGCAGAAAGAGACATTTGCTGGTGTATGGTCTCTGAAAACTGTCACCGAGCAAATTAAAATAACAAAAATATCCATCTGTGAACCCTCACACATCCAGCTTTCCTGCCCTGCTCTGTCACAGGGAATTGATCAGCCAGGGTGTGTGCAGCAATGGTGGCTGGTACCCAGCAGCTGCAGGGCTTTTACAGAAATATCCACAGGTATTAGTGCTGGAAAACACAACATTCCACTGGTCTGGAAGCTCCCTGCTCGTGTATTACAGAAAAGAGGAAAGGAAACTGAAATGGACAGAAAGGCATGGGAGGAGCAAGGATGCTGGAGTATTGCCTGTCCTTCTAGCTGCTTACACAGCCCTGGAGGATTTTCAAGGTGTCTGAGGACAGGAAATCTGGAGCTCTGATTCCCCAGCTCTCCGTGCAGCCTGATGGGCTGGAAGGTATCTGCAGTAGCCACACCAAGGCTGCCCAGGACAAGATGTTCTGCCTGAGGCTTGAAGGTGTCCGTGGGACATCCAGGATCCTGTCCTGGAGCAGGGAACCTCTCTTAGCTATAACTCCGAGCTATGAGGCTTGACTTCCCTGTGGGTGGTTGAAATAAGCAGGATGAGCTGACTCCTCTCCTCTACTGACTTCTGAAATTAAGGAAGGACTTCTGTTATTGAGAAAGGTTTTGAGCACATGGTTGAAGTTTAGTGCATTGCTTAAATGCTTACCTGGGTGCCTCTGTTCATTTTCTCATTAGTCAATCAGTCCATATCTGCACAGAACTTTGACAGTTCCATGGAGGAGGAGGAGGAAGAAGGGAGACAGACAAAGCTGGGCATCACCCAGATGTTCAGAGTTACTTGGGAACACAGACAAGGCAAATATTTGCCTGAGGGGATCTCCACAATCACCAAACCAAAGGAATACTGCAGGTCTGTAGTTGGGCCTTGGAGATGATAAGTGCAGAAAAGTTAATCTAAACCTAGTTTAGAAACATTAATTTCCATTAAGAATACTTTTTTAACTTTTCACTGCAGCTGTTTCTCATGGACTGGTCTCTTCCTTAAGTGTACATACTAATGAAAAGAAGTAAGTTCATCTATTCTATTGTATCCTATTCTATTCTGTTCTATCTCACTGGAGAGGTGCTGCGGACACATTTTTAACTGCAGCAGTGCATCTGATCTGCCCCCATGCCTTTGTTAGATGGACAGATGCATTCACGGGCCAGTTCAGTCAGCAGCAAGATGTACGAGCTTGGACTGCATTCAGCCTGGAAAGGACCCACACCAGCAGCTCTATCAGCAGTGTATCTTCACACCTATCAGCCTTGGAGCTGGGAAAACGTGAAGGAATTCTGCAGCAGGGTGGTTTGTAGCTGCATGGGTGAGAGAAGGATAGAAAATATTACCTGTTCCTTTCAGGGTTAGCCCTGTCCCTGCTCCCAGCCTCCCTCAGTCACCTCCCTCCCATGCCTTCCTCTCACACTGACTAAGGATCTTCTTTGAGGTTGTTTGGGAGCTATTTATAAGGAATGGGATTTTGGGAACGTGTAGTTTGCTTGCAGTTATCCATGTGAAAATGCAGAATCTGGCCATTGCAAGACCTTTTCGATGGATGGGCTGTAACCAAGATCACACATTGCTCCCAGTACACCCTCAGCTCACCCACAGGCTGCAGGCAGAGAGCAGGATTTAACTGCCCAGCACAATCCCAAAGCCTGTAGGGGATCAGGCAGTGTTAGAGTGTTTCCCTTTGAGCTAATTTCAGGTACAAATCATTACACTGGCAGGTGGAGCAAGTGACCCCCCCCCGGGTTTGCATGGAAGAGTTGCAGGAAAATTTACTGAATCACAGCAAAGTTACGACCTTTCTTGTCATTAGGAGCTCATCCACAGCCATTTCAACCTACCCTTCCCAAAGTGCTTTCCTGGACCATCAAATAACCAGCTGGTTCTAATATTGACACCAGAAAAGTGTTTTACTTTTCCTTCAGTCCTTTATTTTCCCTTTTTTGGTGTATAGCAATTTTTAACCAATGATTTCAAGGTTGCTTTCGATTGGGAAAAATCTCTGCTTAATAAGGATTCAGCTAAAACTTCACATCTAAAAGCTGAATGCCAAATGACAAATCTGGTGCTGTGATTCATTGGCACTGGGGGTGTTCATTTTACTTGGGGAGCTCATTTAGCTGAAATCATTGTGCTTATGTCCTGCTCAGTGGCCTTTGGGGGAAGAGAATTTACTTTACTTGTCTACTTTGAAGATTTCTGCTAGAAATTTGGTAGTGTTTCATTTCCAGGTAGAAAAGCAAAGAACTATTCAGATATTCTCTTGAAGCTGTTCTGAAAAGTGGCTCATAATGACAGAATCATAAAGGTCACACGCTATTTTCTTTCCATAAATCCAGCAGTGGAAATATTACAGGTTTTCCTGGTCTTTATCCTCTCTCTTGTTGCAGCGAGGGTGTCAGATTGGGTTTGGCTCCTGTGGAGTTCTAAATGCTGGAAATAAAATGCAGAGCACAGAGAACTGCTGCATCTCCTTTTCATCAGAGACTGGGACTGGGAATAGCAACGGGTGGGAGAGAAGACTCATTCCAACACGGATGGGTGAGGAGGATCCTCATAATTCATTGGAAAGGGTTCCTTGAACTCCAAGGAAAATGAAGGATGACAAACTCTTTGCAGCCAGGCAAACAAGGTGAACATAAAATTAGGTCTCGAATTTTTGGTCCTGAATTTTCGGTCCTGAAATTTATTTTCTACTGAAATAAACTGGAAGTTATAGAAGTGTGTGATCTGCTAAATCCTTGTAACCTGGGAAGTTCTAACCAATACCTTTGCAGGCACTAATAAAAACCAACAGAATGAGTTTCATAGAATCACAGAATGGTTTGGGCTGGAAGGGACATTAAAGATCATCTAATTCCAACCCCCTGCCATGGGCAGGGACACCTTCCACTGTCCCAGGCTGCTCCCAGCCCCATCCAGCCTGGCCTTGGGCACTGCCAGGGATCCAGGGGCAGCCACAGCTTCTCTGGGCACCCTGTGCCAGGGCCTCCCCACCCTCACAGGGAAGAATTCCTTCCCAATATCCCATCTAACCGAGCCCTCTGGCAGTGGGAAGCCATTCCCCCTTGTCCTATCACTCCATGCCCTTGTCCACAGCCCCTCTCCAGCTCTGCTGAAACCCCTTTAGGTGCTGGAATAGGCTAAAAAGTCTCCCTGTGTGGCTTCTCGATCAAATTGAGGTGAGCAAGGAATCCATCTCTGCCTTTTCATGGACTGTATTTTCTTTTTTTTGAAAAAATAAAGGAGAATGAACTAATGGTTTTGAAAACGTTCGTTGCTCTTGCTATCCTTCAAAAGGCCATATAAAATCAATCAGGCTCCTTGTTTTGGAATAATGTCCATTTTTCCCTGGCTTAGAGATGGCTCATTAACAAGAAGAGCTGGTGTTTACAAGGGAGTGAGCGTGGAACCAGGGTGGGGTTTAAATTTCGAACAGGATAATGGCCCCTCAGCAAGTCCCAGCTCAGAGACCCAAACACAACACTCAGAGTGTCTGGTGCAGCCCAGGTCCCTGCCCTGCCCAGAGCAGCTCTGAGGAGCTTTGGGGTGAGTGTCCCTGGGTGGGAGGGGACAGCCCCGGAGGATTGGCTGCTCTGCAAGGGCTGGTTGGGATTGCTTCTGCAGACAGACAACTTCTAAATCTGGTTTTGCCTGAGTGTTGAGGCTGCATTCGAGGCTGGTTGTGTTTACGTGAGTGAGTGTGAGCAAATGGCTTTTGGCAGGAGCACAAGCCCCCTTTGTCCCAGACACAAACCTGGCCAGAACCTGGGGTTTCTTCACACGTAGTTCATAGCCAAGGCTGTGAAATCTGCCAGATTTATAAATTTACTGGTCAGAGATGGAACTCTGGTGTTTAAAGGTAGTAACTGTGATTGATCCTGTAAAACACAGCATAGTTTGCATTTTTAGGACAATATGACCTTTTTTTAAAGCTGTGGCCTTGTTACAAGTCAATTGAGCTCAGTGTCCAGTTTATTCAAGTCCTTCTGTGATCTGAGTCAATATCCATGCTATTCATGTGGACCTGGTTAATCCCAAAGAGCTGCATTAATGTGGAATCTTAATTGATATTTCTGGGACTGTGATATCTGATGTGACACACAAGTAAGCATGAAGGGAGATCAACGTTTTGTTTTGGAGGAGTTGTCCTATCTTTGTCCATTGATTTTTGCTTTTTCTGTCTTTCTTGGGTTTAACTGTCATGTGTTCATGGTTTTTAGATGTTTAAATTCTCATATTTGCTTACATTTATGTTTATGATTTATATTTATATTTTATTTATATTTATGATTTATGTATATATTTATTTGCTTATATTTATATTTATGCCCCAAAATGCATAGGTTTGTAAAAGAGAACGTTTTTGACCCAAAAGGATAATGTCTATAATTCACTAGAGCTCTCTGTAAAGAAGTATTTACTAATATGGGGCAGTACCTAAATACTTGGGGGAAAAAAAATGATGTGTTAGAGCCACCCCAAGGGAATCACACTTATTTAATACCAACAGTGAATTTGGTCGATTTTTTTCATGGCTGTTTTTGAGCCAAAGCAAACATCCCAAAATGTTTGCTCATGGAACAAGTCCAGGTGAGCTGCACAATCTATCTGAAGGTTTTGCTTGGTTTTGCTTTATGTTGCTGGGGGTCAGTTACACCACCAGGCCACAGGACAGGCTTTAGTGATGCTGTAGGTCCTGCTGAACTCTGTTAAAATCAGTGTGAACTAAACGTTTGCAACACAGCCAAAGATGTGTCTGGTTATTATTATTTTTTCGAACATTTCCCCGCGTTTGTGAAAATTAAACAATCCTTTAATATGAAATCATGGTTAGAACTTAATGAAATTGCTATGTATTACCCATGTTTCACCACTACAGGTCCATTCCTGATAATGAACTAACAGAAAGTGTCAGGCTCTTCTGTTGATTGTTTGTTGGCCTGGGGAACACAAGCAAGGTCAGCCTCAGCTCAATCCCCTGCACAATTACCACGCCTGGTGTCACTAATTGGCATTTTAACAACGAGACCATGGGTAGGTTTTACTCCACTCCAAAGCTGGAAGGATTGTTCCATCAGAAATGGTGCCACACTGGTGTCCTTTCACATGCCAGCATTTCCTGCTTACCAGGGATAAACAAGGTAAAACCCAGCTCCTGCACAATAATAATTTAAACCCTTCCAGTTTGTCCGTGGCTCTCACTGTGATGGTGCAATGGGGCATTCATAAATGAGATTAAAGCAGTCGATGGCTTGCAGATCTCTCCCATTCCTTTGCACTGATATCCTGGAAATCTCAAATTTATTTAAGGCAATTTCAGGGCTCACTTGCAGAGTAGCTGCAAATGCTCCTGTGGAAAAATTGACAAATAACTTACCCTGAGAATTTCCAGTTCTCTTCTGCTGTTGTTATTTCCTGTTGGACTGAGACCTACAATCACTTGCACGTGGGAGTAACAAGCATCTTGCATATATTTACTCACTCTTGGAAGCATTTGCAGTTTGAGGTTTCTGGAGTAAGTGCAGCTCAGGCAGGATTTTTGTTCTCTTTGCAGGGGAGGTGCTTAATTGCGGGCCTGAATCTGAGCCTTACAGTAGAAACAATATCTATATAAAGGAAATGCTGAGATGAGTAATAAAGAGCAATCTTCCTGTGAGTAAATAAAAATTACAAAAGGAAACAATAATCAATACATTTTACAGTTCAAGAGTTCAGCACATGCTGTTTCAGTACAGTACAATGGATGGGCAGCCTCTGTGGATTATGAATTCCCACATTTATGTGGAAACAGAAGTAAATAACTGAAACAAGAGTCATGTTGCAAGAATGTAAAACCAAGCTGGACTTAATGGTGTGCTATATTTAAAAGAGTGATGTGATCCAAGGAGTATTCACTTTATCTTTTCTTTCAAGCTTGGCTGCCTGCAACCTGCCAGGACCAGCTAATTCAAAAGAAAGCATTTTTCTCTATTCCAATCGCCAATAAAATGCAATATGCACTCCACTTTGTTGCCCTGAGTCCCAGAGCCTGGTGCTACCAAACGTAAATGTGTTACCAAACATAAATGTGTTAATGATGTAAATAAACTGTTTTTCTCCTTTGAACTGGAGGAGCCATTGCTTGGATCAGGTAGAGAAGAAGGGCAGGGCAATGCAGTGATGTAAAACACTCCTGCAGTTCTTTTTAGGAGGGAACAGATGGCTGAAAGCTTCTTGCCATCTTGTAGAACCTTTTATCTTTATGAGTCAGATGCAGAAACAGCCTGGTCTTAGATCACCTGTTCAAAACCAGACTTTGTGCATATTTGATCACCTCTCCTCCTTCCCTGCTTCTCCCTCCTCTCCTGCTGCTCAAGCTGCTGTCACTGCAATTATCAATCAGGGACTGACCTCCAGCTTTGGTCCCTTCCATCTCTCCATCAGAAAAGTGACTTGATGAGGCCATCAGTGATTCCTCTAAGCAAGAAGAATCTTGCAGAGGCTTTGAAATGGTTGAGTGGCTTCCAGTCTTGCTGCCATGAGATCTCTTGGGCAGCAACGTGCAAAGGGTCCACTCATCCCCAGGAGGAAAGCAGGCCAGGATGGACCTCATGTCACCTGGGAAAGGAGGGGTGCAGGTGCTGGTTTGCCTCGATGAGGAGCCAATATTCAACAGCATTTTGGGCTGGAAAGGCTGGGCAGTAAGCCTGGCTTTTGTATAACTAAAAATCTCATTAGCACAGGGTTGCAGGCACCTCGCAAGAGAAGAGGTGAAACCCTGGTTTGGTTAAAATGTTCCTGTTCTCAGGGAGGGATCAGCTTTGCTCTGGGGGATGGTCTGGTTCTAAAGTGAGGAGTCTCATGCATAATGTGGATTTTGATTTGATGAAACAAGTCCCATTTTCCAGGTTAGCACTTGTTTTATCCACGAATGGCTGTATCTCCTCATGCATTAATGGTCTAGACTTGTACATCATGTCCATGTGATAATGCAACCCAGGACATTATATGTGAAAAAAATTCTGACATAGATGTACTTCGTAAAACCTATATTAAAAAAGCTGTAATTTAGAAAAATGGTTCTTGCAGTGTCACGTTAAGAAGGAACAATTTTGAATGAAAAAAACACCACAAAAAGGATAAATTTTGAGTGCTTGGCTTTGTCAGACAAATACTATCCTTATAATCTTCATCAAAATCAATCTTATAGAGATAGTAACAGTTGTGCCCTTGTTCTAATATAGCAGAGCCATTTTGTTAATTCCCCTGTATTTTGTGAGGTGCATGGAAAATAAATTTTATGAGCAGGTGCTCGCTTACTTTATATGGGAAGTATTAAATTTGATACCACTTTCCTTTAATAAGCCCAGATAATGGCACAAAATCTGAATCTATTATCACAAGGAAGAAAGTAACAAGGACAGAACACGAAACAAATGTAATTTTTTCTTATTACAACGCTCTCATTTCAAACTTGTGGAGTCTCTGTGCTTTACTTTGTAATAACTACTGTGACTGCATAATACCAGGATAGATATTGTTTAAAAAAAAATAAAAAATCCCCACCACTGATAGCCTATTCAGGGCTGTGTCTTTGTGTTCTCATGGCTGCCCATCTCTTTAAGTAGGTTGAGTTGAACAACTACCCAGCAGGTGAAAAAAATATTCTGCTACCAGCATATTGCAATCTTTCATTAAATGGCTACCAAATAATCCTGTAGAGTGGTGAGCCAGGAACGTGTTCCTACCTGCTGGCAGATATCTTTGCAAAGTGTGAGGTACCAGCTTTGTGTGGATATAGAATGATGCTCTGCAATAAAACCCCGCGCGTTTCCTCGGGTTCCCTTTCTCCCCCAGCAGCTGTAACATGCCATGAAAATCAGCCAGCAGAACTAACACAAATGACACAGTAAACATGCAGGCAATGATTTTTTTTCCCCCCAGTGCATACAATATTAGCCATTAGCCTGCAAGCAATGCTGTTGCATTCATATTTAGGGTAATTTTCACACCAATATGGTAAATGCAAGCCAGATCTCTCACCAGAATGAAAGTGGTTTAATGGCTGAGTTCAGGCAAAGAGAAGAACTCTGACATTCATCATCAGATTTTGCTGTCAGGAGTGACATAAATTTGTGTCCTATAAATTTTTTTAATGGGAAATTAACAGAGCTCCTTCATCTGAAGTGAATGGAACTTACATGAAATTAAAAATTAAATACAAGAGGTTTTGTGCATGAAACTTACTGATACATACCCGCAGTTTCTTCTCTCTAGTTCCAAGAGGTGCTATTTGCTAAAGTCTTTAATTTTAATTTCCTAGGAAAAAAATCAATAAAAACGTTAACTCAAGTGATAAAAGGTATAGTTTGCTCCTGAGGTGCTTAAGATTTGTGCCAGAGAGTCTACAGAGCACCCTATAAAGTCCTTCTGTGCTGTTACTTTATATCTTGATGGAGTGCAGTGCTTGGCAAAGTTACTTGAGGTCATCCCAAATTCTCTCTCCCGTACCCAGATAAACCCTCTGCAGCCACACATCCCTGCTGGAAAGTGGCCTCCAAATTCTGGTGTTCTAACCCCACTCCTACTGCTCTGGTTGGGCTCTGGGATCAATCCCAGTTTAGCTGTGGCATAAATATTCATCTTTCTTCCCTAAATTTCACATCCACCAAGCTTCCACCACCCACTCTCTGCAGGACAGCAATGGGAAGCTGGATGCCCTGAAATGATGGTGACATTGGCACATTCAGCCATCCATCCAAACCCTCAAAACCCAACTCTTTCCATACCTAAAAAGAACAAATCAATTAAGAAATATGGACAACAGAAAAAACAAACCAAAAAAAAAATTAACGTCTTTGCTGAGAACTTAAACATAAAGTTTTACCCTTTAGGGGGTTTGGGCTGAGTTATTACCTCTCAAAAAATCAGCATTCATAATGGAAATCCTGACAGAGCTGTGTGAGTGGCACAGCTATAATTAACTCCGTGTTCAGAGGCCTTTCATTAATATTTTAAGGATTTTTAAATTAAAATAATTGTATTAGTTTATGAAAAGTACTCTCTCCCTCAAGTTGTCTCATACAGAAAATACTCAAAATGCGCTCATATTTTCATTTCTCTCTTGTTTTCTAATTCCCATCTACTGAGCAGGTCTCATCCTTCGCTTCATTTTCTTCCATTGCTGTATCCCCGTAGTTTCTCCCCAGACTCAAACATGAAGGTTTTCCCCTTGGATTTTGTGTCTTTGCAAGTTTTGGAAGCTCTGTGGGGCAAACAGCACATTTCTGTTCTCTGAGTTGATTTGTCCCATTCTCAGAAGCTCAGCCTGGTTGTGCACAGCTGCCCTTCCATCCCTGCCTCCACCAACACGTGCCAGCTCTGCCCTGGGGCGTTTCTGGGCAAAGAAATGTCTTGGGTTTGCTCACAATGCTTGGAGAACCTGTATCCATGACAACTCTTTCCTTCTCGGTTCTCTTGGTGGGGAAATCATTGTGTTTATGGCGTGTTGACTGGGTGGGATTGTCTGGGGTGCTCCCAAACCCTGGAAAAAAGCTCTCTCCTCTCCAGTTCTCCTTGGCAAGGCCTAAAGCTCAAATGGCCTGTTAGAGAAATAGATCTACTAATGACACTAAGCCCTGGCACAGAAAACGTGTGGCTGCCCCATCCCTGGAAGTGTCCAAGGCCAGGCTGGACAGGATTTGGAGCAACCTGGGGTAGTGGAAGGTGTCCCTGCCCCCGGCAGGGGTGGAACTGGATGGGCCTTAAGGTGCTTTCCATTCTAAATCCTTCTGTGATTTTATGAACAGCAACCATGCAAAGATGTTGCTTGTATTTTAAATAATCCTGGTTATTTCTTACCCACCGATCTATGAAAACCATTATTTTTATCTTGAAGTTTGCCATTTTTACCAATTCAAATAAAACTGGAATTCAGAATATGCCCTTAGTATTTCACTTATACACAAGAGCATATTGATCATACTCGGTGCAGATGAAACGAGGTTTCCTATGAGAAATGATAATTTGTTTTGGAAGGAAAGGTTCATGCAGGCAGAGTCTTCAGCAAACTCTGCATTCGACTTTTCAGTATATCACTAAAATGGTGCTAAAACAACATCACTGCTGACACGTAGGTGGGCAGGTGAAATGGTCACAGGCACGTAATAAATTGTACCAGCATATAATAAACCTATTTCTCATGTACCTACAACCTGTATAACTTCCCATCCAGATAATTCTTCAGTGCATGATAATTTATTGAGAGACTACATTTCTCATACATAAAACCATTTGTACACAAGAAGAAGCCCAATGTGAATAATTTAACCAACCACTACGAACTGAGAGAAAGCAGAGTCTGCAAAACAAATGAGACCCCATACAGATGCTTCTATTGACTTATACTTGAATTCATTTCATCTTTATTTTATTTCAGCTCTACCTTAGGGTTTTTTTTTTTCTGTAATCCTCTGTCCAGAATATGACACTGGTAACTTTCGAGCAGGCTCATCATTTGAATAATCAGCCATTTAGTGACATGTCTAGTTCTGTTTAATGACTGAATCTGTAAAAGTATGACCTCAAGCACTGGTTAACTTTAAAATAGCTGTGCCCACTGCATGACATAGCCAACAGGAAGCCATTAGAGCTCCAGCAATTACCATTTACATCCATCGACGAAGTCCCTATTTTATTTTAATCTGCTTAAGTACATTTTCTGCACGAGGTTAAAATATAAATCCCTTCTCCTGAACAAGACTGGTTTTCTGGCTGACTTGAGAGCACAATTTACAACTGATTTAATTTGTTCTTCACAAACATTCCTAATGACATTACCCTGGTGCATATACTGACTGCCTCCTCTTATTCCATTAACTCCCAAATCGGGTTTAAAGACCATATTGATGCTAGATGTTATTATGGGTGATTATCAAAACAACAGACAATGGGGCAAAGTGTTTACTAACTGGTTTATATATAATTTCTGTAATAACTACAACAGATGGTAATGCTACAAACAATAAATCAAGCTTTTCACTGCTGAAATAAATTGGCAGCCTGCAGTACAGAAATGCTGTATGTAACTATATACAGATGCTTCAGTCATCAACTGTATTGTTCATCTTATTAGAAAATGGGTCTGTTACTGCTATTACAGGAAATCTTTCCATTTGCAATTACAAATGTATATTTTCAATTGAAATTGGTTTTAACTGCCAAACTGGTTTAAGTATACTTTAACCTTTAATTACAAATAGAGTTATCACGTACTGCCAAACTGGTTTGAGGCATTTGTTTGTGTCTGTGGAAGTTCCACCTCAAATTGGGTTTCCACTCTCATAAATATATTTCTGCCCTTCAAGAATCCTTTGGCCAAAAGGCATTTGCAGTAACTTTAGGAGTTAATTCAATATCAGCAGCATAAAAGGATGTTTTATCCGACAGTGCTTAAAACAGCATCAAACCTGCAATTAATTCCATTCACTTCGGTTTGGAGTAATTTATCAAAACATTTGCCTCCCTCCACTGCCTCCTTTCCAGCTCCTTTCTGGGGAGCTCATTCCATGTCTCTGTACTGATGTCACCATCTTCTGGTGTCTCTTGGAGCTCCTGGGCTGCAGGGAGACACCTCCAGTGTCCTTGGGATGGAAGTTCTGGTCCTCAAATCCGGGAGGAAATGTTGGCAAGCTTGAGGGATCTGCCACAATATGAGCCAGAGGAATGTTGGCCCAGTCAGAAATGAGAATTTTATTACAAATGAGGATTTTACTACAAGAATGGGTAGGATTTTTAGTGTCTTTCCCCATTTTATGGCTCCTTTGAATTGTTCTTTGCATAAAGGTAGGGCTGTGAAAAGAAGACGGAAAGAGTGAACAGGTCATGATTTCACAGGCAGGGTTGTAACTGTGAACTGATTGAGAGCTGTACCCTCCAGGTGCCTAATTTACACCGATTTTTAATTGGACTTTAACGCCACCCACTGCTGAGAGGGTGATTGAAAACACTCTAAGCATCTACCTACATATTCAGGGATTTATTTCTGTTTACAAACATAGGTGCTTCCTGTATTTATGACTCAAAAACTTTTGGTCCAGATTCTGCTTCCTGATCTCCTGTGGGGCTTCATGCAATGATCTCCAGACATCCCAGATAGGAGTATTGGAGCCCTCATTAAAAAATCCATTAAGAAATCGGATCCTGAGGGTTATAGAAATGTGACGCATCTCAAAGAAAGCTGAAGTTTCCCGTCACAGAGAGATAAAAGGGTAAAACCATCCCAAAACCATGTATGTATTGCACATTGTGTGTGAGGTGGGGCACACAACAAGACAGAATGTTCATAATAAATCATTATTTAGGGATGACCCGTGACTGAAACATGTTTTCTTTTCCCCCAAATAACCACATAATAATTTCAAAGAGTGAATTAATCCACAAAAGTCATTATTGTTTTATGAGCAATTTAATGACAGAAGATAATTGACATTTGAATTAACTTTTCAGGAGTAGTGGCAATAATACATTAGCTTTTCCACATAATTTTTTGGCCTACCTGTGATCTCACTGCTGTCAGTTGTGCCGACCTCAAGAGATATCTGCATAAAAGAAGTAAAAATGCCACTTTACTGGCTGATCTCTTTGTAAGTATGAAGAAACAATTTTATTCCTAATTCTGACAGGGTGAGATAGAACTGAAGTGAACTGCCCCAGATCAGATTTGGTTACTGACAGACAGTGAGTCCATGAAATGAATTGTAAATACCTGCAATGTTTTTGGTAACTTCATCTTTTAAGGTTGCTTTTGCCTGTGGCCCAGGCAGTGGCCTGGCTGCTGGAGGTTGCTGCTGTTTGAAGAGAATTTTTGTGTGACACCACAAAGTTATCTTTAGGATGATTCCCACTGGAGAGCACAGAAGCACAGGATCATCTCCTAGAATCACAGAGTGGTTTGGGTTGGAAGGGGCCTTAAAGCCCATCCAGTGCCACCCCTGCCATGGGCAGGGACACCTTCCACTGTCCCAGGCTGCTCCAAGCCCCATCCCACCTGGCCTTGGACACTGCCAGGGATCCAGGGGCAGCCTCAGCTTGTCTGGAAAACCTGTTCCACCCTCTGAGCATCAAAGACACAGCACAAACCCCTTCCTCTGCCCTTGGTTCTGTGCGTGTGAGCTCAGTGCTGCACCAGCCCGAGTGATGCAAATTATATCTGCTGTATAGAATAAAGATTAAAAACTGCATCCCCGGCCTTATAAAGTTCTTTAATTAGAATCCTGCAAAGGATTAGCAATCTGATTATTTGCTAATTGCCTTTCCATATTTTTTCAGGGCCTCACAAAGCATCGGGGATACTAAAGAGCAAACAGTGCTTTAAGGCCACAGTACAATGTGACAACAGTGATAGATATGCTAATTTCTTCATTCACTCCACTTCACTTCTTTTATTCTTTCCAATTAAAGCAAATGCTACTGAAACTGTAATTAAGCTAGTGCCGTAGCCCTGATTGCCTGCTGTTTTAATGAAACCCTATTGATTTTTCTTTTATTTCTAATGGCCACACATTGCGTTCAATGGTCAAACACATGGATGTTACAATGCATGGCCAAACTTAATTTTTGTTCTCTAAAAGGGTGGCCTTATCAGGAAGAATATCAAAAGAGCTATTTGTGTGAGGTCTCTATAGTTTTTCCTCTATCTGCCTGAAGAGATGTACTCTGAGCAAACATATTACCATTAAAAAGAAATGAGTTACATTTTGTGGAGAATAAAAATTGCTATTAGGCTCCTGTAGTTGCCATAAGTTGCTCACACACATTTAGCATATTCATGATTCCCAGCATACTTTTAAGCTTTATTATTTTTTATTAAAAAAAAATCTGTCTGGAAGAGATCGTGGGGAACATTATATTCTCTCCTCTAGATATTATAAATCACACCAGCAATTTAAGATATAACAGGTTATGAGGACTTTCTGATTTGTTGATAATTTTATGGAGGAATTCATTTTCACTGGTAAATCTCACTGAATTATTTTCTAGTTTGCCTGGAAGTAGTGAAAAAGACAAGGAAAAGAAAAACTCTCTTTGAGTCCCATAAAGCATATAGTGTAGCTTGAAATTTATTATTCCCCAGCTGGATTTTTCAGCCAGGGAATTAGATATTTAACTGGGTACAGCTTTTCTGTGGCTTCATATTTGTACTTAGGAGCCAGGGTGTACAAATCTGGGCACTGGAAGAAGGCACCAAGTCTTACTGCCAATGAATTTATCCAAAATCGTGTAACACACCACAACAGACACTCACTGCGTTCTCTGGGCACATCCACAGGAAGATTGAAGATTTTAATTCACAGAACATGAATATATGTGACTCTGTTCCAGTTTTGATTACGGAAAATAAATGGTAATAAGGAAAAATAAGGAAACGTGGTTTCCGACCATTCCTTATCTAAAAATATTTCATGGCTGCTGCGGAAGATAAAGTGTAATCACATCCAGGATGCACAAAGTCAGCAGTCAGCTCAGCAAAAGCACAAAACATGCATGAGCTGAGGCCCTGATCCATCCTTGTGTCTGCTGAAAGGGACACAAGGTTGCTTTTTCCCCCTTTGTTTGTTCAACTTTAATCAAATATTCACATTTTTTCCTGGACCAAGGCCCTGGTTTTCTGGTGAAAACAGAAAACAACAACGTTCCTTACAACCCCTTAATCAGTGTCTCTAGATCCCAACTGGTGTGTTAGGGCACTGGTGATCTGTGGGGGAAGCACCACAACGAGCAATAAACTGGGCTAGAACTTGCTTCCCACACAGAGTGTGACTGGTTTGTCAAAATCCTAGAATTATTAAGGTTGGAAAAGTCCTCCAAGATTATCAAGTCCAGCCTTCAACTGAATACCACCATTCCCATGTTCCTGATTGTTTCATGGATGAAGTGCCTATAAAATGCTGCAGTAATGTATCCAGCTGACACTGGAAGTGCTGTATTCTGAATTACAGTTTTATTTGAATTGGTAAAAATGGCAAACTTCGGGCTAGAAATAATAGATTGGTGGGAAAGAAATAGCTAGGATTATTTAAAATACAAGCAACATCTTTGCATGGTTGCTGTTCATAAAATCACAGAATGGTTTGGGCTGGAAGGGACCTTAAATCCCATCCAGTGCCATGGGCAGGGACACCTCCCACTGTCCCAGGTTGCTCCAAGCCCCATCCAGCCTGGCCTTGGACATTTCCAGGGATCCAGGGGCAGCCACAGCTGCTCTGGGCACCCTGTGCCAGGGCCTGCCCACCCTCCCAGGGAACAATTCCTTCCCAAAATCCCATCTAACCCAGCCCTCCTTCAGCTTAAGGCCATTTAAGGACTCTGTGATTCACCCCAAAACCAGCAGAAGGGTTTGGAGCCGTGTGAAAAAGCTTTGATGGCACAGGTGGAGATCAGCCAGACCAAGCTCCGTGTGAATGCAGGGTATAGGTAAGAATTCCCAGTTCACCCAGTTGAGGTCACACCACAGAGCCAGTCCTTGCTGGTCTGGGCTTGGCTGTTGTTCAGCTGTACACATGGCATAGGAAATCTTCCCGCAGCACTAAGCTCACTTCCAGGAATGAGAAAAATGTGGACTAAAAGGTGATTTTAAGCTTTTATTGATAGAGTTGCATTCCAAATTTTAGCCACGTCTCGCGGGAAGCTTGGCTCTGTGCCACAACCCCGACACCAGCACAATTTCGGGTAAGCAAACTGAAGATGTGAAACAGGAAAATGCATTTTCTGCCCATTAGCCAAGAATTCTTGCCTCCCTTATTTCCCAGCCTTCCTCTGCTACAGTTCTGAATCACCTTCTGTTTGTGACCACTGAATGCTAAATACACTTTTATTTTACCTGTAGGCACTAAATTTTTCAAAAGCCTCACACTGCTATTAGCCTGCCAGCAAACCAGGAACATCAGCTCTTTTTAATTAGATTTTCTAACTGTGATGTTCATTCAACAAGGGATAAATTCCCTTTAGTGGAAGTTGCGGAGTGCACTTGGACTTGTTAGCTCTGGAGAAGTGAAAATCATAAATAAAGTCTGACAGGGAGAAGGTAACAGTAGGAACAGTGGAAAATAAGACACCATCATGTCACTATTCAGCTCTGTCAACTGTTACGCTAATCAGGATAGAATTAAAAACACATTTTCTGCCAAGATGTTTCACAGCCAAACTGGTTAAATACATATTTTAACAAAATTGAAAGCATATTATACGGAGATTTGTGGTTTCCAGCTCTGTGAGTGAGTGCTGAAAGTGTGATGAAATAACAAAATTGCAGCCTAATAATCTATAGAATAATATTGTCAACTAATGGATTATAATAAAATAAAAGCTATTATTAGAGTAAAACATTATAACAAAAAAAAAAAAATCCAACTTTTATTTGTAGCACCTCCCCCTTAATGGTTTCAAGCATTTTGAAAGGTAATTTAAACAAGTACATTGTGTCCTTATTGAAACTGTTTCATCTCGCTAGCTGCTGAAAATGGCTTTAACCATCTCTCTGAACAAAAGCTCGCTAATAAGACAACAAAAAGCCTACAAAAGCACTGGCTCAGCATCACGGCAGAAAGGCAACTAAAGGCAGCCTGCAAATGGTCTGTTTCTTTTTCTTGCATGTAATTAGATGAATTAAAAGGACAAAGTAGTTAATGTTACTGTTGTCCGAGGCCCTCGGTTCCTTTCATTCCGCCCGCTCTAGACAAGAGCCCGTGGCTCTCGCTCCAGCAATGTGGTGAAGAATGTTGGCAATAAGTAAAATTAACAAGCTTAATCTGCGAAGAATCTGGTCTGAGTCATAGATGAAATGTATCTCTAGCAACGAAAGGCTAGTAATTCCTGGTCTCCTTTTATATGCCTAATAAAACTTACAATAAATTAACTGCATTTTAGTTTGCAGCGCTGGCTCTATTAATCAGGGCCGAGACGTGTAGTCAAGTTACAATAGAAAGAACTCAACTGGGTGCATTTCAGTTATGCAATTAGGGCCCATTGGCCCGGCTCTAATTAGGCCAGGGATGTTGATATTTCAAGTACTGTTTTATCATTAGGTTTCATTTCCTTGGAACATCCTCAATGGCCAAGTAGTGAGAAGGGTGGAGGATATTATAAGCACGGGTCATCAGAAAGGCATTAATGGGAGTTAGGGAGGGAAGGACTGACATTAATACCTTGCCTTTTGAAATGCTGAGCTGTCTCTGGGAGACTCGGGGCCCCTCCATCTCGCAGAGGGATCGGTGGCACTGGAGAGCAGCTGGATCAGGCTCCTGGGAAAGGACCTTCCTTAGGGGTGATGCTGAAGTTTAATTCTTAGCTGCTAGACTGACATGCCCTGGCAGCAGGTACTGCAGGGAGGGGTGATCCTGGCACAGAGGGGTTGATTTCTGACCATTTCTGACCATTTCTGACCCATTTCTGGCCAGCAGTGGAGAGAAGGAGCCTGAGGAAGGCCCATTAGGGGGATTCGGGTGGTGTTGCTTGGCCATCCCCACTCTGCTTCCTCCAGGCATGAGATGCTCTCAGTTATTGGCTCCACCACGCCCACTGAGGGTGATGTGCAGGAGGTGGTTCACCCCCACCAGCACCCACAGGCTGTGAACATGAAGTTTCCTCTGTTTAGCACACATGTGCAGTTGTGGTCCCTGCATGGATAAGTCCAAACAGTGAAGGACAGAAAAAAACAGAGGGCAAAAATAAGAAAAGAGGATCCATCGGTCCTCAGTTGTGCTTTTCTTGCCAAACTCCAGCTTAAAGCTGTAACACCAAACAATACTTTGCCTGTTTGTAAAATATGACTTTGTTTCATTACGAAAAAAGAAATTACATAATTAAATTCATTACATCCAATTACTATATGATTCATCTGGCGGCTTAATGAAGCTTCACATGATACTAACAAGATAAAGCAAAAGAATAACATTTTATGAGACTGCAGGCATTCTGTGTACAGCAGACTGGGCAGTTTATGAGCTCTGTACAGAGCATTTCCTAATAGTGTGCACTGTACCAGTTCCAGTAGGGAAGATATTCCTTGGTCCTGTGACATCTCACCCACCTCACTCCGAAATTTGCTAAGACAAAAGCTTCAACTTTTTCTTTTTATGTGGATCTCTCTTTTATGGATGTTGCCAAATTTTATGCAGGAGGACTCCAGGATGCAAGGAGCAAGCTTAATAGGATCATAATATTAAAAATATCTAGACCACACTACATCTGTCAGAAGGCAACACATTTGGGATGTAAAAGAGCTGGTTTGGTTTTGAACCAGTGACCCAAAGGTGAATTACCTCAGTGTCTCCGCTGATAGGTATATAAATATTTTAAATACGATTTTGCAGAAGTGTAAAACTGCCTTTTCTTTCAAAGTACATTATCAGCCTAAAGAAGTCTATCAACTCTGTCCTCCCAATAATTTATGATCTAATAAAAGGCTTCTGTCTTTGGAAAAACTGACAAAACCCCATAGTTTTATCTTTTGGGAATGAGATCTGTCAATATAGTGATGACTTGTCTTTCAAGTGTGTGTTTAAAACTATTTGAAACGTTCACAATTTTGAAATTAGTCAATAACACAGGAAAGGGAAAAATTAAAGACATTCGGCCTCCTTTTTCTTCCATGTATGAGTGCCCTTCAGCTTTTCTCATTACCTTTTTGTATTTCTGGACAACTATTGATATTCAATGGGAATATAAATGGGCTTGAAAATCATAAATTGTGAAAAATAGGTTTTGGAGACATCAGAAAAGTTTGAGAAAAATGACATTTGCCTACGTGGGAGAACAACAGGAATGTTTTCACCGTGTTATTGAAGGATGTGGCTGACATCTCTTGAACAGGAGGCTTTGACTGGTTGAGGTTTCTAATTTCAGCCTTCTCCACCAAGAAAACCTTGAAAACCTAGGGAAAAGGGAACAGCAAGTTCCAGCATAATTAAGAGCTCTGGCTTTATTACTACTGGCAATTTATTCTAGGGAGCAGTCGGTGTTGTGCTTGCTAGTTACTTCTGGAAAGCAATGTGCTGAAAGCTATCAATGAGGGATTTAAAAATCTTTCCTCTAAATCAAAATTTATCAGCCCTTGACATAAAACCCGAAATATTTCCTGTGGCTATGCCTTCATCATCTCCTAATTTCTTTAATTAATGTGAGAAAAAGCATATCTGCCTCTGGGCAAGTTTAGTTTTGGTCATTTGTCTTACCTTCTGTAAGTGGGAATGGCTCGTGTAGGCGCACAGGGTGGAAAGGGCTGCGAGTGCAAAAGGAAGCACTGGAATAGAACCCTGTGGTGGGAAGCTGGCAGAACCCTCAGCTGTGTCTTACCTGCAGCTCCACCACGCGTGATCTGCTGCCCCCAGGACCAAATCCTGCCCTACCTGAAGATTTCTGCCACACCCTTGGGGATTTGTGCAACATCCTTTGCCCTCCCGCACCGCTGGATGAAGGCGGCCCTCTGTTTGTCCCACCTGTGAGCAATCCTGCTTGTGTGTGTGTCATTGTGCCATTCTGAGCGGTCTCAGCTTCTCCTCGTGCTGGGTGATGAAGTGGAGCTCCCCTTGGAGCGGGTCTGTGCAGCAGGGCCTGCAGGGCACAGCTGGAGGGGACAGCACAGGATGAAGTGTCAGTCCTGCAGCCACCCTGTGCTGCTGCTGGGGACATCCCTGTCTCCTGCCGTCCTCAGGTGCAGCCACCACTGGGTGAAAACTGGTTTGCTGAGGCCACAGCTGCCCCGAGAGATGCTACAGAGACCAACCAGAGATCTCAAGCACGTGGTTCTACCACCACAACCCTTTCCCCAGCCCCATCAGAGCACTTTGCTGTGTACGGGGTTATTGCAACATTCCAGCAAACCATCATCCCCTCAGAACCCCTGCAAGCAGGGAGGCTTTTTCTCCCTTTACCTGATATTTCCCACATCAAGGGAGCCTGGCTGGGTTAAAACAGACGTGTGCAATGCAATATCAGTGCTAGATCTGGCCACAAACACAGCTGATGGGCAGAACACGGGCTGGAGTGTCTACGGCCACCACAAACACATTATGCATCTCCATTCAAAACAAGATAACAATACACTCTGTCCAGGTCTTTAACCAGCTGTTGTGAGTGACAGCCACGAATAGCTGCTGGGATGTCTGGAGAGACCTTCCTCTCTATCTTTACAAGGAGCAATCAAAGGTGCTTCTCATTTCTGGGGTGGAAAAGTGAATCCAGGGAGCTATCAGATAACCGAGGTTCTTCCTCGCCTCCCGGAGCAGCTGCTGCTTACAACCACCTCGATGTGTAATTGTAAAATGAGCATGGCAAACACGATGCATAATTAAGCAACAAAGTGCTGAGAACCTTTAGAAAATGTACCAAAGGCTTAAATGGAGAGCGGGATGAGATTTCTGCCAGCCGTGAATATCTTTATTAAAAGGTTGTAGTTTCTGGAAATTATCGTTTAACCAAATTATCAATGCGAATTAAATCAGGCTTTGAGGAAACTTCTAATTCATACAATAGATCAGGTGTTGTTTAAATACTGTTTATACTGTGTGGGAAAAACCAGCAGCATCACGTAACCACTAGGAAAAGCCCTGGTTTTGGGGGTCTAAGCCCTGGTTTCATGATGAAAATTATGAATAATCTAATGCAAAGCTCCTCAGAAATACGTCCCCTGAATCTACACATATTTTCTGTGTGGTTCTTCTTAAAAAGAATTTGTTGCAGAGGAAGGATCTCAAACAAACAGCAAATATTGCAGTGGGTTTATCTACATAATTAGCTACAAATGTCCATTAAATCAAGTATTTGGAAACGCCAGTAACAGCACCATCACGTAGAAGCAGCTTGAAATCAGCATAGGTGGTGAAGAAATTGTGCCTAGACATGGAGCTTGACATGGCAACAAATACACAGGGGTTATTATAAAGTGTACATAAAGATTCTTCTGCAGAAACTCCTCCCAGTGTGATTTTCCAAACACTTTGATTTCTGCTGGAGAATTCTCAGCCTTTGCCTCTGGGTTGGTTCACATCGCCCAAGTCCTGGCAGCAATGTGCAGATGAACACCTGTGGCCAAGTCTGTGAAGGACAAAATCCACCCAGAGGAGTGATCTGACTTCACTGTTCTGGCACAGGAGAACACAGAAAAGGCACCAGGCTGTTCTCTGTTCTCATCTTTCTTGGGTGTTGCTCATAAGAGATTTGCTGATCAAAGGAAACACTGCAGCAGTCGCTCTCCTTTGCCGATCTGGGATTTCATTTTTCTGTCTTCCCCTCAAAAAAAATCTGCACCCAAGGTATCTCCGTTGGAAAAAGCAGAGATTTTTTCTCGGTTTCTGTAGCCATGCCACTCTGTGGAAAACCTGTGGAAAGGCTTAGGGCCTCCAGGAGAAAGGTGAAGCTGGGACACCAAAAGAGAGAGTGAGGAGAGAGATGTACCCAAAACAACAAAAACACGTATTGCTCATCAACTGAATGTTTGTACTTTTCACTGATCAGTCCATTAAAAATGGGATTTATTTGTGATAAGGATGGTTACTGTTTGACATTGAGATAATTCCAATTACCAATAATTACCTTTGCAGCAATTATTTAAAGAGGCTACTAATCAAAGATGATGCAAATAAAGATGGTGATGCTCATTTTCCAGAAACATGTTTCACAGCACATCCTTACCTGGCTTTTGCTTTGTATCTTCTGGGATCATCTTGACATTGACCGGAGTTCTCAGGAAAAAGGAAATCTCCACAAAAATACCACGAAAGGGTCACCATCTAACAACAACTTAGCAGAGAACAGAAATCCACTCTCTCCAGCGTAGGATGCTCAGTTAATTCAAATTCCCAAAAGATGACTCATACCAGCTTCAGACTAAGCCTTTCTTCCATGAAAATACTTTACATTTCTATGATCTGTGTGGCACAGCAATCTTTTTATTGAGGATAATGAAAGAGTTTTGTCACAAGGATGGGTTTATCTATGAATCTCAACCTCAAATCTCTTCAAAGTTTGCCAGGTCCTGTGGATTACCAACCTGTACTTCTGGCTTCTCGTCGTAATTTTGAAATGGTTGCCAAGATGATATATAGTCAGAATATTTGTACTTTAAAGGCAGCTTTCTGTGTTAAGAAGCTGAACTGTTCCCAAGAAATTCTCTTCTGTCTTCAGATGGAAGGCCAGGTCTGTGAAATAGCTGCCTCCCTTCTCTCCTGTCCTTCATGCCATAATTATAAACCAAGCCTTGCTGTACAAACAGCAAGTGCCTTAAAGAAAAGCAGCAGAAGGAACTTCATTTCCTCACATCTCACTGCTTTCCAATATGATACATAAGCTGCAGTGAGGCTAAAACACAGCTATGGGGGGAAAAAAAAATGACAGCAGTGTTGGAAGATGTCCCGGAGGGGATTCCCACTCCAAAGCAGATTTATTCCTCCCGTAGTGGCTGCTACCACAGCTCCATTTTTACAGCCCCGTGCTGGTTTCCCAACTGGACTCCACACATTCTGCAATTATATGGAGTAATTGATCCAAAACTAGACTGCCTCTCTTTATCTAAGGGAGCAGGAGGAACACCAAGGAAGGAAAGCACGGCTCATGTGGAAAAGCCTCGGCAGAGGGGTGGGGGAGATTTGGGGAGTGACAAGGACAGATGGAGCAGTTCTCCATTGCCTTGCCCTTCACCACCTGGAAGGTTTCTGAGCAGGAAACCACCAATTTTGGTGAATCCAGTAGTATGTTCTAAAACTCAACAAGAAAAAACCCTGAAACAGCAGCAATAATCATCAAGAAAGATCATTGTTTAAGGTGGAAAAATGCAAGTTCTTCAAGGGTTGAAGTTGAACGGCTTAAAAATCCTTTAGCTGCTAAGAAATCAGCCCACAGCCCTTTGTGCCACACAAGGATGCAGCTCTTGGGGACCTCCTTCGTGTATACCCCAAATCAGATTTGTGTCCCACATGGTATTATCTGTGAAAATTCACCTTTGAAATCAGCAAATAGGTTATGTGGCTGCTAGGATTCAACAGTCCAAAAGGTGAATTTTTTTTTTCCACAGTTCTTGAAACTTCTCATTCATTCCCACTTACTGTCTTTCATCATTTTGAAATTGAAATGATTGTGCTTTGTGCAAGCATTCACCTCAGCAAAAGGGAACAATCTTTATGATATTCAGTGTCCTGAAATATGGGGAGGAATAGTTCAGGTGGTAATAAATTTTACTGCCAGGTAACACTTTATACATAGAGAACATATATTTGCCAGTGAAAAAATTTTAAAGTAAGGACCAATTAATTTTCATAGAAAGAATATTTTCCATATAAAAGAACCTTTCATCTACTTTACAGTTCATTGCATTTTACTGGATCTAATTTATATTTGCAAAGTAAAATTAAATTTTCCTTTTATATGAAAAAAAGAAATTATATTGAAAACATAGGGCATGAAAATATTCTCTCTGTGAATGTAATTATGCAATGCAAAATAAAACAGCCAGCATTCTTCAGTCTGTGAAATTATGCAGGTATTTATTTAATTTCCAAAGAAAATTCTCTTGAGGGGAGGACAAAATAAAAGAAGAGCTGTCTGGCATGGGAATGACACCTGCCATGTTTGCCTTGCAAAAAAAAAAAAGGTCAGTGTAAGGTTAATTTTAAGTAATATTATTGTGACGATAATATTTATACTGGCAAGATTATATGTTGAAACAGGTCAGAGGCAAAAATTTTGGTCCTGCTGGCTCTGTGTGGGAGCTGAGGGCCCACCAGAGCATCTTCCTCTGGGTGTCCACCAAGGTAATCCCCAAGAGCTGAGTCCTTGTGTGACTTCTGGCTGCCATTACACTGCCCTGGTGACCAAATGTCTTAAACGTGATGGACTCTTACCTGGGAGATAATTATCCCAATCATCAGAAATATGCTTTAACTTTAGGAAATATAAATCACTTTGATTTAAACACAGCCGCAAAAGAAAAGGTGTAATTGAAGGTCAGCAGCAAAAATCGTAAAAGCTTGATCTGAATTTTAAAGCTGAGAATTTTAAAAAATCAGTGTTCAAATAGGGGAGAAAAACAGTGAAGAAAACTTTTTTTCCTTGTAGCATGGATGTGAAAGACTCAGACCCTCACCGAGCAGGCTGAAGTCAGTCAGGTTTCCAGCTCACATTGCTTGCTGTGGATTTCAGCTCAAGCTTTAAATCTAATGCTGATGTGATTTAAAGGGGAGCTCTGGAAGTCTGTGTTGGAGCCCAACCTGCTGACACCAGAAATTGCTGTCAGAAATTTTGGGGTTGCTGCCATTGAGGTCAAATACTTATTTTGGAGCTCTCTGGTCCTTCTGTCTATGATTTTAGCTGTCAGCAAATAGCCTTGTGAATTTTATGCATCTTTAACCTCTGTGTACAGCCATGGGATTGTCAGTGAGACTGCCTGGGGCAGGAACAGAAACAGAGATGGGAAGGGAAGTAGTTTGCAATTACATATATTTGTGTTCCTTTAATCAGCTTGGTTTTTTAAAGGATAAATAGCAACAGGACGCTGGGAAGTCACTTGCAGGGAATGAAGGACAGTGGCCACTTGGTGAAGGATTTTGAGAGATAGTTCAGTTCTAGACGGAAAATGTCACTTATTTAACTGACAGGGTGTATATTTAGATTAAATGTTAAGAAATTTATGACTGTGAGAGTGGTGAGACAGTGGCAGAGGTTGCTCAGAGAAGCTGTGGCTGCCCCTGGATGCCTGGAAGTTTTCAAGGCCAGGTTGGACGGGGCTTGGAGCAGCCTGGGACAGTGGAAGGTGTCCCTGCCCATGGCAGGGGGTGGCACTGGATGGGATTTAAGGTCCCTTAACCTTTCTATGATTCTGTGATAAACCCCAGCTTTTCTTAAGCTCAGACTCATGGTATGAAGGTGCTGCCATTGTGGAAGGACTGCACCAACCCACCCAAAAGACCAAGGGACACAAAGAGATGCCATAAATATTCACAGAAACGGTGAGGTTATTATCTAAAGGTTTGTGGTCTTATCCACATAAACCTGAGAATCAGCATTGTTTAAGCTAAAAAACTAAATCAAAATAAAAACAACCTCCTCACAAGGCACGGGAGCACTTCCTACATCACACCCCAAGGATCCCCAGCCTTGGGGAAGAGACGAGCAAGGGATAACCATGGCGTGGCTGGTTCCCATGTCTCACAGCTGATGTCTCACAGCCTGAAGCTCCCCTTGTGCTTTGCTCCTTCCCACATTTGAGCACCGCAGGTTGGAGGATCCCACCAGGAAGAGACACCTCATTCCTCACAGTGCAGGCATAACCCTCTCTCTCACACACACAGAGCCTTCCCAAAGGGACAAATTTAAATCAGGCTGAGAAGGCAAATTCTGCTTTTATCAGCCAGGCAAAATCTGCCTGAGTTCCCTTTTTGGGCACATAATTGCTGTTTGCCACCTCCTGGCTCCCACTCCCCGCAAACTGCGGATTTCCTCTCTCTTTTGTCAGCCACTGGTTCCACTGGCAGGGTTGAGCAGAGCAGTAAACAGATGAGGTATTATTTACTTGTGCCTGTGCCAGCAGCACATAATTCAGGCTGGACGGACTGCAGCAATTATGATGCATTTTTCATTCACTCAAATGAATCAATCACTTGCTTCACTCGTGAATAAGAAGCAACAAAACAAAAGTTTAAAAAAAATAAAACTAAAATCCAAATACTTGCTCGTGGGGCAAAACCCAGAGAGACAGTTTATTTTTTAAGGCTAACACTTACACAAAATTATCTTATATAATTAACAGCTCCTGGTTAATAACTATTCTGCAAACAAATGTGTATCTGCTGAAATGAACAGATGAATCATTATCATTTAGCACTTACAGGATAATAACAGGGTGTAAAAACTATCAAAAAAGGGAATACTTGAAAATCTACCAGAAAGGGGCACCTCCAGAATAATATGAATGAGAAAAATAGAAAGAGAGAAAGAGAAAGAATTTTAAACCTGCAAAACTCCAGAGTCTCTGCAGCTTGGTTCACGCTTGAGATGACTTGATGGTGTTTGGTGCTGTATGCAGAGAGTAACCATTGCTCGTGCCAAAAAGGGGACACAAATTAAAAAGATGACGAAGGAAGAAAAGGGATTTGCCTGTGTCCAGCTGTGGGTGTCCAGAAGTTGGTGTGCACAGGTGACACAGTGATGAACCATCTTCCCCTCAAAGCCTCCTGGGATCACTCCCCACACCCCAGTGCAGCTGGGAGGAATTCTGACCTGAGCATGTGTTGCTTGTCCACCTTCATACAGGAAAACTGTGAGCAAAATCCATTTCTCCCGCACCTCTGTTCTTGATGTCACTGTAAGATCCCCCCACCTTTTCCAGGAGGAAAGAAATGAGCCACAACCCCGATTAGCTAATTTCAGAAATAACTCTAATTTAGGCTTAAAGGCTCTGAAGCCATAATGGGGCTGCATTATGAATCTGATTGTCTGAAGTTAACGCTCTCTTTTTATTCATTTGTCTGGTAATTTATTTGTAAAAAGTAAGCAAACTGAAATGAGCAGGCAATCAGCTGCCCTGACACACTATTTTACCCAAGGGTATTCTCCAGGAACGGAGGCAGACTATTTCAGCCATACAATGTAATATTTATACCTCCATCATGAGAAGAACTCATGACCTTACTCCTAGATGTAATGAAAAGGTATATATTAAAAAAATAACCCTCTCTTTGTAATGAAAGACGTTGCAATACCCCAAACTCTAATACAAGTGGACAGAGATATTTTGAAGCATTGCAGGATGTATTCCATTGGAGAAATATTCATCAGCCAGTCTGTATGCACCAAAGAGCACCTGCACAGAGCAGATTTTGGGGGGGTTTCCTTACGTTTGGACAGCTGTGAATTCAACTTTTCTGTGCATTTGTACTGAGACATATCAGCCTGACCTTTTTTACACAGATCCTTGCTTTTGGTATAATTTGTGAGCTGGCAAAAGCAGTCATTGACGAGAAACATCTCTTCTTTCTCAAACCCAAGCAGGCAGCAGGAAAAAAATACCTGGTGGCTTCCCTGCCCTCTCAGAGTGACTAATCAGGAGTGACTGCACAAGTGGGGCAGGCTGTGGGCAGTCCAAAAGATGAAGAAAAAGCAGAGATGAAATTTTCTCTTGGGAGGAGCTTTTTGAGGGCTGCCTCTCTCACTGCTGCAGAGGCAGGATGGGGGGAGATCCTGGCCAGGGTGCTACGAACAGCAGGGGATCTTTAATTATGCAGGGCAAGAAGAAATCATCCAAAGCTTTTCATATTATGCAGGGTAGGCCTTGTAAAAATACCCTGCAGAAGATACTCTCATGTCTACACTGGGAATAGAACTAACTCTTGCAAAATGCAGTATTTTGTCCTCAGCCCCAAGCAAATTCAGTTGGGTTTGTCCTGAAGGAGGTGATAATTGCTAGAAACAGAATTTGGGCCTGGACGCATGAGTCTGTAAAGGTCTGAGAGTGGTGGGTAAGCAACAAACATGGGGCTCTGCTTGCATGACATTAATAACAACAACAACAACAATAATAATAGTAATAATAATAAATATCACAGGTTCCAGGCACAAACCAGGAGAGGATTGTGGCTGTGCTCCCTCCTCCATCCCCGTGCACAGCCCAGAGCCCTGTCCAGGCTCATGGACACCTCTTTTAGGGTAATTCCAGGGCAGCAGCAAAAGGCACACCATAAGATGAAAGACAGTCTGCACCCGTGTTCCTCCTTGCTGGAGTCACGACCACTGAAAAGAGAATATTGTTCCTGTAACAAAGGTGGATATTGTGAACCCAAGCAGATGATGATGAACATTGGCAAGAGAGTTCCTGTATCAGCCAGCAGGAAGCCTAAATTATACCAGGGAAAACTTAGGATTAAAATAACTATATGATTAATTTCCTATTTTACCTGGGATAAATAAACCTTTACCTCTGTAACCATTGTTATAATAGCTGGGCTGGTATGCTGGTATCTGCTAAAGAGCTAACATATTTAGTTTTATTGTTTTGTCAAAATATTAAGAATATCAATATATCTCCATAATTCAGTGTTATACAAAGAAGCATTTTTGTGCCATATATAGCAAAGATTGTATTATACTTTTGAGATCATAGGTAATGATGACAAAGTGATCTGTGTTCAATTTCAGCATTAATGTCTGGTTTGAACAAAGCCTGAAATATGGTCTGGGAGCTAAGAGGCTTTAATATTAAGATCTTTAACTGTAATTTATGTGACAGAAGATAGGGTTTAGCATAATAAAATGTAATGGGCTCCTCGAATGAAGAGGACTAAGAGACAATTGAAAACAAGGTAAAAATGGTAAATTATAAATAACAGTAAATTTACCTTTATGTTGTTACTTCATTTATTTTTGATTTGTTAGACAGGCTCTGCAATTTTTCATTTTGCTGCATTTGGAACCAGGCATTTCTGCACCTCAGGAATAATGGGTCGAAGGCACAGCAATACTGTTGGGCCACTCCTGAGAAAACTGCATTAGGGCTCCAAACAGAAAACCTCTTTTCCTCCAAAATTTGTAATTTACTTGTAAAAATTCAGCTTGAGTTGAATTTCAGCACATAAATGTGCTCATGTGGTGAGCAAACGCACTTGCTCATTTTACCTCCAAAATGGATTTTTTTTGAAGTTGCTTAAGTGTAAAAATTGAAGGACACCTGTAACATTTTTCAGTATTTGTTGGCAATCAGACCATTGAAAGGAAAATAACTTTAATAATGAGTTGCTCCTTTTGCAGGGTATATTTTGCAAATTGTTTGTGGATGGTGACAACTGCCTGGAGCTTCTCCCCACTGCAGCTGAGGTTCTGCACAGGCAGCACCACACACTGAAATGGAAAGTGGGCCTTAAGAATTTATCTGAACATTTACTGGAATGGATGGAAACCTCTCCATTTTCAAAGGTCTCTCTCTGGACCAGGCCCTGTGAGCCCTGCAATGGCATGTCTGGAAGAAATCAAGTAAATCAGGAAAAAAACCCTGATCTATGTTGCTTCTTGTGTTCCTTTCCAGGTCTGGGACTTCGACCAGTCCAGCATCCTTTATCCTTTCTTTTTTAGGGGCAGTGGCTAAAAGAGCAGCCTGTTCTTGCAGTCTGCTTTGCAGATGGCCAAATTCACTCCCTGTGTGTCTCCTTTTTTGCTGTAGCTCAGTAGAGGGTCTTTTTTTTTTAAGTCTCTGGCAATTAAAATAATTTTTCTCCTCTAGATTTCTGTCTAATTCCTGCCCTTTCTGAGGTTTAACTCTTGGTTATGTCCCCAGGTTTGGGGTTGCACTCCCAAAGCCTTGCTTCATCCCTTTGCAAGTCCTGTCTACTTTTTTTCCCCCAACATGTAATTTTATATTACTGATCTATATGAAAACTGTTCATGCTGCTTATGGTCAAAGACAGAGGCTGCTGGTGCCAAAGTCTTGGGGTTTCCTTTTGCCTCATTTCTTATTTTTTGTCTTGGTCTGGTCCAAAATTGGTGATAGAGAGGAATATGACTATATCCGTGTGGTATTTGTAAAGAAACAAAGTGTTTGTTAGGTGCTTTTATTTTTTTTTTTGGTGCCTGCATTCCATAAAAGCTCCCAAGGGAAAATGCAAATCTTACAGGGAAAGGTGTTTGCTTTCATTACAGCAGCAAAACGTTGCAGGAAAATAACCCGCAGTAAAAACATGACAGAAAACAGGGAGGTGAAGCAGGTTCTTATGTAGAACAATTAAAGAAGGCAGTGATCCAAAAATAGTCACAGTCCTGGGTAAGGGTTCTCCTCCTCCAGGGCTTGGACTGATCCAGAACAGAAGTGGTGGCTCCTGCCCCACATCCCACCCCAGGGACTGGCTTGGGTCATTCCCATGGGTCATTCCCATGGAAAAAGCTCAGTGGTTCTTGAGGGCAGTTTCACCCTTGTTTTTTATATTACAAATTATTTATATTCCTGGTATAGGCAAATGGCCTCATAATGTCCTTTTTTGTACAACTGACCTGATCTGGAGACCACTGTGATATTTGGAAAGCCTCCTCCTGTTACCTATGTAAACTGGACTGGAGCCTCACAGAAGCAGAAAGCAAGCCTGAGATTAGTTCAAAAGAAAATCTGTGGCATTTCAAAGAGGTAACCCTGATGAAATATGAATTAAAATAAATACAAGGTTTTAACAATAATTAATAAAACATGCTGTGAATACCTTATAAATGACTGATACATAATGAATGAGTCATACAAATGTATTCATTAGCTAAAATTATCATACATAATAATTACATTTTCTGAAACATTTATGACAGGGGGAAAGTCTTTCCTTGGGTATATTTGTGGAGCTTTTGCTAACTTCAGTGCAGACACACGTGTGTACTCAAGGCTAGAATGTGGCCCTGAGTGTGTGGGTATTGTCACATTATTTCCGTGCTCTAAGAAGTACATAAATTCCTCCTGCTGTATTTTTTCTTTAAAAACCATGCTGTGTGTTAAATGAAATTCTGTAGCCCAAGGAATCTTTGCTGCAAACCTCTGCATAAGTGAAAACTACAGGAAACATGATTTATAGGAATTTTTTGTTGTTTTGATTCAGGTTTCTTAGATTTCAGCTGTCCACATATGAAGGCACATAACATCCACGATCACATTGCTTAGCCAAGTGTTTTATTAAATTTGCCTCTGGAGTGAGTGAGGATCCTGTTTAAAAGCTCTTTGACTTCTGTGGGGTGCGGAGTTCCAGAGCTGATCCCAGGGATGATCAGTGCTTCTCCAGCTTTTCCTGGCCATAACTTCCAGATGGTTCAGAGGGACAATGAACAGTAAAAGAGCCTCTTTGGTGTTTCATCATATGCAAATCTGCTTCTGTGACTGGGATATTTTCTAAAATCTAGCTCTTGCCCAGGAAAGTCGTGCATAGGTGCTGCTGCCAGTAGAAAGGACATCTGTCCAAACTGACTTTCAGGTCAAACTAAAAAAATCTATACATTGAACTAAATTCTCAAATCGGCCCAGCAACTGCTCTCATGGTTTTCTGCCAGTCCTTCCCAGTGCCTGGCTCTCTGCAGTGTCACTATCTGTGTGATCAAGGGACCTGTCTCCCCAGCGCTGAGTTTTCTCCTGCTCCTTGTGAGAGATCATTCTCCTAGGCATGCCTACAAAGAGGATGCCTTCCCTCCCCGGGAGAACTGGCAATATCAGATGGGTGTGCGCCATTCAAAAGTTAAGCAGAAATGGAGAGGAGATCAAAGGTTATCAACAGCAGCGAGCTTTAATGAAGATTGTGGAGGAGAAAAGTAAAGGCTGATTTCAGGACACGGCCATTGTATTCAGTTCCAGTTACAAAATAGGGGAATTTGAGGATCAGATATGCAAGTGCAGGTGGTGGAGGACTGTAGCAACATAGTCAAAGAGTTTGAAAGAAATCCAAAGTTTGTTTTTTTTTTTTAGAACAAAATACTTATAATTTATTCACTTGGGAAATGATACTCCTTTCCTGTCTTATCGACCGATCACATTTCTGCTCCTGTGAAATCTGACCCCGGGCTGGAAGGCACGAGATAGTGCAGATGGAGGGATTTTGCCTTGCTTCCCCAAAATGAGGGACGTGCCCTGCCTGTGCTGCAGCCCAATGATCCCACAGCCCCGGAGCAGGGAGCCTGAGCCGCGCAAGGGAAGATCCCCAGCCCCTTTTCTGCAAGGCGTGTAAAATCCACACCCCACATTTCTCGGGATCGTTTCAGCAGACTTCCTGGACAATTACTGCTCCGGATTAATAAGTGTGTTTTAAACACAACGACACGTGTCTAAAATAAACACGCTTTCTTTATTAATTGCAGAAATTTGCTGTGGCACTGTGGCAGAGTGGCTCTGGCGTAACAGGTTTTAGGATTTGATTACAGCACCATCTACTGGGTATGGAACTTCTCCTTTCCCCAGAGCCTCTCCTTTGCAGTAAAAGTCGAGAATCACTTTCACAAGACGATTCAAGGGAAAAAAAAAAGTCATTTCATTAAGGTCTAAACTCGAACGCACTTGAAATCAGTACCAAGACTCATTAGCTTCAGTGGGATTCAGCTCTTTCTGCTGATGCTCACCTAGAGTCATATTTAAATCACCATCTTGGACTCGGTGATGAAAAACAGATCTAAAGAGTGAGGCAACGTGTTTGCTGCAATACATTTCTTGTAATTTTAACAAGATATCGCCCATTTAACTAAAAAGAGCATTATAGCACTGGGTGGGTGTGCCTAGGCAGGTAGGAGTGAGCAAATAAATGTGATGTCCTCAGGCAAACCACTGAATGGCAGCAGAAAGCACTGAATTAATTTAAAGAAAGGAATTTTACTTAAGGGATTAATCAGTTAGACTTAACTCATAATATGTAATAGGAATCCTTGTATTACTTGCAAAAAAAANCTAGCTCTTGCCCAGGAAAGTCGTGCATAGGTGCTGCTGCCAGTAGAAAGGACATCTGTCCAAACTGACTTTCAGGTCAAACTAAAAAAATCTATACATTGAACTAAATTCTCAAATCGGCCCAGCAACTGCTCTCATGGTTTTCTGCCAGTCCTTCCCAGTGCCTGGCTCTCTGCAGTGTCACTATCTGTGTGATCAAGGGACCTGTCTCCCCAGCGCTGAGTTTTCTCCTGCTCCTTGTGAGAGATCATTCTCCTAGGCATGCCTACAAAGAGGATGCCTTCCCTCCCCGGGAGAACTGGCAATATCAGATGGGTGTGCGCCATTCAAAAGTTAAGCAGAAATGGAGAGGAGATCAAAGGTTATCAACAGCAGCGAGCTTTAATGAAGATTGTGGAGGAGAAAAGTAAAGGCTGATTTCAGGACACGGCCATTGTATTCAGTTCCAGTTACAAAATAGGGGAATTTGAGGATCAGATATGCAAGTGCAGGTGGTGGAGGACTGTAGCAACATAGTCAAAGAGTTTGAAAGAAATCCAAAGTTTGTTTTTTTTTTTTAGAACAAAATACTTATAATTTATTCACTTGGGAAATGATACTCCTTTCCTGTCTTATCGACCGATCACATTTCTGCTCTTGTGAAATCTGACCCCGGGCTGGAAGGCACGAGATAGTGCAGATGGAGGGATTTTGCCTTGCTTCCCCAAAATGAGGGACGTGCCCTGCCTGTGCTGCAGCCCAATGATCCCACAGCCCCGGAGCAGGGAGCCTGAGCCGCGCAAGGGAAGATCCCCAGCCCCTTTTCTGCAAGGCGTGTAAAATCCACACCCCACATTTCTCGGGATCGTTTCAGCAGACTTCCTGGACAATTACTGCTCCGGATTAATAAGTGTGTTTTAAACACAACGACACGTGTCTAAAATAAACACGCTTTCTTTATTAATTGCAGAAATTTGCTGTGGCACTGTGGCAGAGTGGCTCTGGCGTAACAGGTTTTAGGATTTGATTACAGCACCATCTACTGGGTATGGAACTTCTCCTTTCCCCAGAGCCTCTCCTTTGCAGTAAAAGTCGAGAATCACTTTCACAAGACGATTCAAGGGAAAAAAAAAAGTCATTTCATTAAGGTCTAAACTCGAACGCTCTTGAAATCAGTACCAAGACTCATTAGCTTCAGTGGGATTCAGCTCTTTCTGCTGATGCTCACCTAGAGTCATATTTAAATCACCATCTTGGACTCGGTGATGAAAAACAGATCTAAAGAGTGAGGCAACGTGTTTGCTGCAATACATTTCTTGTAATTTTAACAAGATATCGCCCATTTAACTAAAAAGAGCATTATAGCACTGGGTGGGTGTGCCTAGGCAGGTAGGAGTGAGCAAATAAATGTGATGTCCTCAGGCAAACCACTGAATGGCAGCAGAAAGCACTGAATTAATTTAAAGAAAGGAATTTTACTTAAGGGATTAATCAGTTAGACTTAACTCATAATATGTAATAGGAATCCTTGTATTACTTGCAAAAAAAAATTGATTTCCTGCTGGAGAGGGGATATGTTCCAAAGCTGATTAGTGGAAGTAATGTTTAGAATATTTGCATTCCCCAATGATTGTTAATTTTGCACATAATCCAGGCTCCCACTGACTTTTACAAGGCTGTAAGTGCTCTGGACAGAACCCTGCTACCATCTGAGGAGTGCTGGATGCCATCTGTCAGTACCACGGTCCTTCTGTGGCAACTGCTCAAGGGAGGTGCTGCTCAACACAAGCCTCTAATGCAAAACCTTCCGTAGTACATGGTACTCTTATTTTGTGCCCATAAGTGGATTTCTTGCACCCTTTATCTGGGAAATTTTGGGGAAAGAATGACATAGAGCTGTCACTAGCAGAGCTGGCAAAAGTAGGAGCTGATCCAGATAGTTCCCTCCTGTTGGAGCCTTGGTCCTTGGGGCAAAATTGGGTTTTTTGAACCACCTGGGTGACAGGTGTGGCATCCAAAAGCACCCCACAGCCCTTGTGCTCTCCATTCCCAATTACTATTCCATAGAAACACTGGCCACAGCACTGTGCTGTGCTGTGATGGATGAACGAGAACAAAAAGTCACCTCCTGAGTGACCTTGTTCTCCATCTCATCGAGTCAGGTGCCACTTTTAAACTGGTATTGTGGATCTATATAAACAACTCCCAAAATTTTGTCTGAGTCCAAAAGAGCAGCTCACCTGCCCTTTTCCTATGCTGACACTTGATTAATTCTTCCTTGAGCTACTGTGGTGTTGGAAGGCAAGTTCACTTCCTAATAGAAAAAACAAAACAGAAATGAACTAAATTCTACTTTGAAATCACACTTATGTGGGGAAATACAAAATCCTGCCCAGGTAAGAAAATGAAATCCTGTGCACCGTGCAGTGAATGGCAAAGCCCCACACGTGGTTGTTGGGAATGAGCTCTCACTGCCACATCACATGTGGAATTATTTTTGTTCCTATCAGAACAGTCAGGAATAACTCTGCCAGATATCTGAGCTGAAGAACAACAGAGAGAGGTGGCCTGAGCAGCATCCTCAGCATTGTCACCTTTCCCTCAGCATCTGATGCTGGGTGGCAGCTGGAAGAGCTGCGAGTCACCCTCACCTCTCACCAGATCCAGCAATAGGATTTCTGATGGCCTCGGCTGTGTGCACTCCTGGCAAACCATCCAAGGCACCTCCTTTGACTGAGCAGGGCTCCACATTTCATCAGATCTCTAATTTCTGCAGTTAAACCTGTTTATTATTTCACTGAGCACATCAAGTTTCCCATCTTCCTGTTTTTCTGTGAAAGGCTTCGACACGTCTGAAGGCTGTTAAATATTTCTGCTTGGTCCATTGAGTTTCTGTGTTTTCACTCTGGTGAAAATCCCGTGTGAAATTGTATTCTTTTTGTAAGATGACCTAACAGCTCATGCAAGATTGTTTTAGTGTGAATGAAGGATGAACTCGGCCTCAATCCAAGGTTTTTGTGGTCCTGCTCATGAGGGAGAAGTTGTCAAATCAAGCTTCAAGTTTTGAAAATGTTCACATGCAAATCCTAGACATACTCCAGTGAAAAACATTTTATATTTGTGCAAGTATGAGCACAGCAGCTGGACCAAGCTATTGATTCTTGAGAAATTATTGTCTGAATATCATTAATTTGTTTTATTAATAAGGGTTTTTTTTCCCCTGCACATATAATTAATGGAGGTCTCCACTGGATAGGGCAGTGGTGCAACAGGACTTTGGTTTGGTGTACTAAATTGTAGAAATTTGTTTCTTTTAGTTAATATCAGCATATTTTGTTATTAGGTGCTAAAGTCTGAATGCTCTATTGCAGGATCCTTTTGAAGTCCATCTGTTCCAAAAGGCTGATGAGCCAGCTTGGAAGTAAATTGTTAATTTCACTTTGATCATAGTAAAGGAGAGCTTTTGGTGGCCAAAAAAAATTTTCTTAGATGTCCTTTGCTTTTTGGAAGTTTGCTGTGGCGGACAGTGGAGTAACCCCAGGGGAATGCAAAGGAAATATGGCATGATGAAAAAGGGATGGCAAAAGGAGTTTTTATCTGTCTGTCTATTTATCCATGATCTACCTACCTGTAGATTCACTGCAATTCGTTTCTTACTATTTTTCTTTCTATTTTTAAAGCATATAATATGTATATTTAGCATTATAATTCACCTAGTGGTTCAATAATCTCCTAATTTTTTTAAATTCTTGCTGTACTCTGAAGCATATGGGGAGCTGAAAGAAAATCCAGGAGAGTTGCAGGAAAATCTGGGAGAGCTGAAGGAAAACCTAGGAGAGCTGAACCTTTTCTGAAGGGCCTTTTATCTTGATGGAGAGCAAGGGGCTGAGGGTGTTTGTGTGGATGAGGGTGGTACCTGGGGTGACAAATGGCAATCCCCTCACGTTCGGCCCGACAGGGACTTCACACTTGCTATTTCCAGGATTATTTTGTCCCACGTTCCACCTGGCAATAGATCCTTTCTGAGAGGCATCATAACACATTTTTCTCAGAGGAGACTGAGACCAGCGGAGGAAATGGGGCTACCTGATGAAACGTCCTGCTTGGTTCACTGGTGGTGGAATGTTTGAGCCCAGCACTGTGTCTGGGAAGACACAATACAGAGGCTCTCACACCTGCCAGGTTCAGCAGAAAGGAGGGAATAATAATGTTTATTATTGACATATCTCACATTCATATACACGTCCCAACTCCACAAGGGATTGGAGGACATGTCACTTCCTTCTCAATCCCACTGGAGAAGAAAGGTGCTCATCAAAGTTCTCTTATCACAAAAGGAATGAAAAACAGAAAACACCGTTAAGTAAACATTGACTATTATTTACATGAAACTGTGTGAAAGAATCTGACTCCTAGGTTAAAACAGAAGGTTTAGCAAAAACCAGGGCAACACAGCACCTCCAAAATGGAACATCTACATTTGTGAGAGGCACGTGGCCTTGCCTGCACCTTCAGAGAGGTGTGCGAAGGAATGATGCTTGATCTGAGGCAAAAAATATTCAGGACCACGGGAAGACGAAATGCCTCCTTCCATATGTATGAGCTTTGCTAAGCCAGTAATCCGCAGTTTAAAGAAGTTTTTTTTAAATTTAATAAAGAGGTTATTTTAAACTTAGATCTGCAAAACACTCATACCTCCAGCACATTGCCTCAGTGAAATATCCCTCTACATGAAAATATAGACAGTTAGTTTTTTCTTCCAAAGTGAAACACTGCAAGGTCTTTCATTACTGGTTTATTATGCTTTCTGTATCTTTGCTCATTTTTCACCAGTATTGCATTAAGTATTGATATTGATTTCTTGTAAATGGTACTGAAATGGATGGCTCACAGTTTTTGTTATTGTTCTGTAGCACTTGTATGTAATTTATTACAGCTGCAATGGAACCTGCCCCTTGCTGCCAGGGTTTAAATTAAATGTGCCATGTTTTGGCCCCTGGTAGTCACATACATTTCTCATTCTGGATCTGAAAGTGGTATGTGCAGAGCAACTTTTTTAATTACTTCCTTGATATTATTTTAAAAGTTTATTTCAATAATTTTGGTAATTAATATGTAATATATTGGTTGAATTAATGGCATTTTTCTTTTTCATTACAGAGACTAATTGCTGTCCTGCAAAAATAACATGGAGTAGCTGGTAGCCATGACTGGCTTTCCTCTTTCTGGGAGAAAAAGGGGAAATCAGCTCATAACATTTTCAGTAAGTGTTGGATCTAAGTCTTTCCTTGTGCATGGACTCCAAAAAAGGTCATAATAATAGTAAAAAAAGATATTGATGATGAGGAAGGACAGCCCAGAGGGAATGGCACTTCTTTGGACCATGTTTTAATGCAGTGGACTTAGTTTTGGCACAAACCTTGACTTGGAACCCTCAATTAACTTGATTTTATGAGAATGAAGTTGCAGCACTGACAAAAATGAAGTAAAAATAAAGAAGGTCCCCGCGCCAAATATCTCTGTACGTGATGTTCCTCCGTGGAGGGTTTGTAGAGAAAATAATATTGAGAGAACACCAGTGGTTTTAACAAAAAACCCCCGACTGATAGAACAGTATCAATACAGTATCAATAGTGATAGAGCAGTATCAATACACTGATAGAACAGTATCAATACACTGATGCTGAGAGGCACTTTTTGTCTATTTCCCAGTTTTATTTGCTGCTATTTCATTAGAAATAGAAGTCATTATTCTGGCAGGGAGTGAACATTTTTTGGCTCTGCCCATGGACAATCTTCTGCTCTAGGATTTTGGAAGGACTGGGATGAGGGAAGGGGATTTGGTGCTTTATTTAAGGGTCCCTTTCCTCCTCTTGCTGGGTTTCTGTTGGAGCATCTCTGGCTCTGGGCTGTGGGTGTCCCAAGGCCATTAGTGTTGCTCTCATGGAATTGCACTGGTGTAAAGCACTTTTTACTTGTAACTCATTCCAGAAGTCATTTATAGTGAAACGCGGAGCTTTTCACACAAGATTAACTGAAACCCTTTACAAAAAGTCTTAGTTCCAGTTCACTGAATAAATCCAATTGCCATTTCACAAGCTCTTCTTGGGCATTTCCTCCCCTTCATTTGGGACAACGTCCCTTACTCTTCCCCTGACAGCTTTAGCTAGGTCTGTCCCACTCAGTTCTCCCTGCTCATCCTGGGGAGTGGCTGGACTCCCCAGGCCCTTTTAATGGAGATCTTTGAAGAAAAACAGGAATATTTTCACATCAATCACATCTCAAAAAATTCAACATTTATGCAACAAAGCGGCTGAAGTCACTGTTTTTAAGGCTGATGTGAACACAAAAAGGACACAGCCATAATTCCTAGGGAACTCCAGGTGTCAGCAAGGCAGGGAATTGAGGCTGCTCCACCACCACGTGTGTGTTGGGAAGGGCTCTCATGAAATGACATCGCACTTACCAAAAAAGCATCTTTAAATCATAAAACCTTAGAATCATAGAATAGGTTTGGTAGGAGGGGACTTTTAGGGCTCATCTAGTCCACCTCCCTGCCGTGGGCAGGGACATCTCCAGCCAGACCAGGCTGCTCCAAGCCCCGTCCAGCCTGGCCTTGGGCACTGCCAGGGATCCAGGGGCAGCCACAGCTGCTCTGGGCACCCTGTGCCGGGGCCTCCCCACCCTCCCAGGGAACAATTCCTTCCCAAAATCCCACCTAACCCTGCCCTCTGGCTGTTTGAGGCCATTCCCTGTGTCCTGTCACTCCAGGCCCTTGTGCACAGTCCCTCTCCATCTCTCCTGGAGCCCCTTCAGGCACCTCAGATCTGAGAACTGGAAGGTGCTGTTTTGATAGGGGGAATATCTGCCATGCCAATCTTTCCCCCGCTCCTCATGTCTCTCTGTTGTTTCACCCTAAATAAAAGCCTATTTTAAATAGCACCAATCCGTGTGTAACATACCAAATAATGTGCCAAAAATTCTTTGCTTGATAATGACACAAATTGCTTTTACTGGGCCTTAGACCTTGGCTGTCAAATCACAGCAAGGCACTCTCCAACTTGTGATTAATTTTAGCCACTATATTCACACATTTTTTTTGCACTTACAAGATTTTTAGGAAACCTTGCCTTGAAGAGAGTAAGTGGATTTATTGAGAAGATAAAAAAGAAAAAGTCATCTCCTTCTTTAATTTTGTCTCCCCAAAAGGCAAATTAACAACCCAGGAGGCTTGGTTTCCCTGTTGGAAGGAATTGCTTGTAATTTTTGCTTTATGTTAATTTGTTCAAGTCCCCTGGGAGCAACAGGTCCAGACCCCAGAGCTCATATTGCACCAGTGAGGATGTGTTTTGCAGCTGGAAAAGCCTGAGCGTCAGAGGTGTTAATCTGATCTATCAGTATTGGTGTCCCACACCTCAGCCCCGGTGCAGGAAATTAAAGAGTGAGATCTGCAAGGGAACTATTTCATAATGCTTTAAACAAATGAACTCCTTAACATTTTATGATCTCTGGAAGATTGTTTTGTTGGTAGCAGCGCTGTCTGCAGTGGGAAGCATTTGCTGGAAAAGCAGTGGCATGGCAGCCACAGCCCGGAAAAACTGCACTGGGGACACTTACTTGAGCTTTATCATTACTGGCTAAATTACTCAATCTTTGTCAATTTGGGCTGAGTGTCATGGGAAGAACTGTCCCAAATCTAGGACTGCAGCTTGCTTTATATGGAGAAATCACTCTCTTCACCCAGTCTTCCTCCCAGGTGTCACCAGGAGCATTTTGCTGATGTGGGCAGTTCACAAACCAAGTAACCTTCTACATTTTCTCCCCTGCTTGGTTCAGAGGGCTTTGTGATGATACCTGACCATTAAAGCTCTTTGCTGGTTTATGCTATTTAGAATCTCGTCCCTTCCTTTTATACCATTTCCAGGAAATTTCAATTCCCTTTCCTGCCCCTTTGCCACCCTCTGAACCGCGGAGGGGTGGAGGGAGACATCCAGCCCTGAATCAGCAGGCTGCAGCTCTCTCCGTGCCTGCAGAGAAATAAATGCAGCCTGTGCTCAGCGAGAGGCTCCAGACTAACACCTCCCGTTAATTTCCCAGTCCCCCCAAGAGAAAAAAGGCGTATAAAAAGGAAGCAGGAATTCCTCAAGGATAACGGTAATGTACCCTCTCCACAAATTACCAGCAGACCTTTCCAGGAGCTGATCGCCTATAAAAAGCTCCGGAGGAGTCATTACAGTCACTGAGCTGCTGGGGGTTTATGACTTCTGCTCCCCAGAAGGCCAGGCAGCAGTGGCCTGATGCAAAACCACGCTGCAGGGGCTGGGAGGTGGCTCAGACACCCTCAGGCACCCTTGGGGCAGTGGGTCTTCCCATCTGGAGAGGGATGGAGCTGTGAAACCCCAAATATCCATGCCTGGAGAGCTGTGAGGCTCTCGGAAGCTGCAAGTGGGAGCCTTCCCCCTCTGGAGCAGGAATGGGCTGAAAGCCGCACGGGCAGCAAGGAGGAGTTCTGCCAGGTTCTCGCCCCAAAGCTCCAGGGGGATTTGCCCTTCCTCCTCACGTCCCTGCTGCTCAGCTGTGTGCGTGGCTTGGGGCTGGGGCCTGCCAGACAAGGTGTGGGACAAATGGTGGGGACCTCCTGGCTGTGCCTGAGTCCCTGACAGGAGAGGGCAGGTGGGGGTCGGGCTCTGCTCCCAGGGAAGAAGGGGCAGGATGAGAGGAGATGGCCTCAAGCTGCACCCTGGCAGGTTTAGACTGGGTATGAGGGAAATTTTTTTTACTGAAAGGGTTGTCCAGCACTGGATCAAGCTGCCCAGGGAAGGGGTGGAGTCACCATCCCTGGAAGTGTTCAGAAAACATGTGGATGTGGCACTTGGGGACACGGTTTAGTGGGGGACGTGGCAGTGTTGGACCACACAAATGTGTGTCTGCAAAACTCCCAAATTCGGTCCAGTTTTGGATAGGACTCAATTATCTTTTATTTCGTCTTCTTAGAATCTTTAAATGTGAAAAAAGATTGCTCTGGGAATGAGCTGGTGATGTCTTCCCTTTTCCTGGCTCTTCGTGGAGGGGAGAGATGAACTGATTATAAAAAGAGAACATTTCAGATAAATCACAGCAGATATGTTGAACATAGTTGTCCATCTGAGTGTACTGGCTATTGCTGTTTTATTTGTTACACAGACAATGAAAATAAAACTAAAAATTCTGATTGAGCACAAGCTCTGTGGCAGAATAGAGATTAACTTTCTGTGCATTTTCTGCAGAGGAATTGCTGGTACTATCCTTGCTGTTGGACTCCATTTTATTTCATATTTGTACTGCAGTGTAAAAAAGCTTGCCTCAGGAATGATCTACATGAAGAATTTTTTAAATTTGATAGTATTCTTGTTATTTGCCATCCAACATTTTTATATCTATCTATCTATCTATCTATCTATCTATCTATCTATCTATCTATCTATCTATCTATCTATTTTTTTTTAAAATAACCGGAACCTTGCAGTCATGTCTATGCATCTTCACTTAATTTTGTGTTCCTTTTTTGGTTTCATTTGCTAGCAGGGAGCTATCACTGGTGTGAGAATATCACAAAATCAAATCTTATAGAAAAATATAGTTGTACCAGGAAAGGTTAACAAACAACCCATGATCCCACGTAGCTTTATCAGAGTTCATTTTTCTTCCAGTCACAAAGACAGAAGGAAATTCAAATATTTCGAATAGAAAACAAATCTTCAAGTATAGTACACACATAAAATCCTGAGCAAATGTTTACTGACTACAACACCTGGAACAATTAAGATGGTGCAGTGGAGCAGGGTTTGATTTAAGAGAGGAGACTTGCAGATGTGTGCTGAGCACAATCCCCGTGTCCTCCAAAGCACAGAACAGCTCCGGCCTCCATCCCTCTGCTGCTCTTCTTGAACTAATCTTGTACTTACTGATAATTGATGCTCTCCACTGAAGGGAACGGGATGGAAAAAGGTAGAGATTTAGTAGCTGTGTTTGCTGCACTTATTTTGCCTCCCTTTTGCTCTGGTGTGTGTGGAATATGGGTCAGACCTTTCACTGCCCAGCAGTGCAGGGAAACCTGCATTCCATCAAGGAAAGGTGTGCAAGTGGTGGTGTTTCACCCATTTTTCTGGCCCAGATGCATTAGGTGATTATTTATAAAAATCTATCTGTATATAAAAGTCCTTATTCAAAGATATTTTTAGATTCATGTGCCCAAAGAAAAACAAAATTACAGTTTTCTCTGAGCTCCTTTCACATTTTCCTCCCTTTTCTTGATACCACCTGGGCCAGAAGGGAGGTGCCACAGGGAGGTTTGTGAGGGCAGTGGAGGACAGGACTGGCAGAGGTTTCCTTTCAGTATCTTCCCTCTGGGAATGCAGCACACACAGCCTTTTACAGAAGCAGCTCCTTAAAGTCCTTGCCACGTCAGAAGGCAGCTGGATGTGAAAATAAACCTCACCCACTGACAGTCCATGGAGGGAGGAAATGCAAACATTGTGTTTGTCCTACAAACCTGAGCTAAGCAATGCCAGGAGAGCAGAACCAGCTAAATAAACTGTTTATCTGTGCTCATAACTTTATGTGTGTCTCTTGAACTGCCCGTGGCTCACCCTTCTTCCTCTTCCTCGAGGCAGCCTGGAGAAATCGGGATGCTCTCAGTGCTGTCAGTCCAGGTTTTGGCAGAACACCACAAAGAAAGAAACAATTTCACAACTGAAGAACTTAATTTGAGGATTCCTTGCCTGTGTGAGGTTCTGCTCTGTTTGGGATGGGGAGGTGATGTTACCTGACTAAGCCTTGCTTGGTGGGTAAGTGGAGCAGCTGCACATCCAGCACCAAATCCCAGATGTATCAGAGAATTATAGACAAAAAAACCCAAAACACCTTGTAATTGGTTTTAACAGCTATGATACAGACCAGGTGAGGGTGGGGGAAGGACTATGTCTGATAAAATTATTATGATTTTATAAATGGCTTTCAAAATTCCAAACGGCTTCTCAAGGATTGATTTTTCTGTCAAGACGTTGGGCAAGATTTAATAAATCATTATATTCATGGGAACCCTACAGTCAAACAAACCCTAGTAGATATGTATGTATGCATATATGAAATAAAGCTATTTAAAAAATAGCTTTCTTTATCCTATTGGTGGAAAACAATCTTGTTGGAGAAACCATTTAGGACAGTATTTTTTTTTCCTTTTGGCCTCCATCATGTGTTTGGAAAAGGATACCACAGGTATTTTGCAGACATGGCTTTGCATGCCAGGCGTAATAATCTGCATAAAATCTGCACAAAATCAGATTAGATTGAAGCCTGTTGGAAGTTTAATCTTCCTCCAGCCTGGCATGTGCTTGGAGTAATTAGCTCTAAGATCCCAAAGACATTGGAAAGACTAATTAAATAAAACTCAGCAAAATATTATATATTTTAGCAATATATTTTGTATTTTTTGGCAAATATAGTTGAAACATATAGAAAGAAAAAAAAGATACAAGCTGTCAGATAAAAACACTATTCCAATTAAGCAATAAGTATTACTTCATTGCATTTACCTTACGTTGTCAGCAGACCTGTTTTTGTGAAATTTGGGTAAGAAATAGTAGAGAATTTGTGAATCCCTTATTTTTCCCACTGGGTATTCCCAGGAATAATTCCTGGCCCGTGAAATGTTTGCCTGTAGGGAGCACCTGGCAACTTGTGCTGGTTATCCTTGACTGGACATATCTGCTATATCAAATTGCTGATTCAGTGTCCTCTAGCCAGGTTTGCAGAGCAAACTCCTGCCTTTACCCAGGAGCTAACTCTTTTCTCCACGGGAGGGAAATAAGAGTAGAAAATCAGGAAGCTGGAGGAGGGAAACCAGGAAAAACAGGGAGTAAACCCTGTTTGTGTTCAGGAGAGTAGTCACATTTTTCTGGCTTGCTACTCAATTCTGTTCCACCATATTCCTCACAGAGGATTAGATTTTCTAGCTGATGACAGTACTTTTTTAGAAAACTAATGTCTTCAATGTATCCTCTCTGGAAGTCTTGCTTGGTCTAAATATCGATTGGATTTTACAACCAGCCAAGGTCAGAAACCAAAGAGGTTCTTGCTGCAGCAAGCTGTATATTAATCTCAATATCATCTAAGTACCTAAACTGTTATTGGAATTTGATGATCAATTACATCTTTGAAAAGTACTTAGTATGACATTTGTTGGACTTCCATATTTCGTGTTATACAGTCACACCTGATGGTTCAATAACTGGAAAAATACCAGCAAAGGACCTCGTCAGTTCTTTGTGTGGACAGTATCCGCTTTGTAATTCACATTTCTTGCTTTTACCCACATTAATGGGCATTACACACCATTAGAAGGTTTCCTTGCTGCTCACTTGCATTACATTAGAGAACACACTGCTGTTACACGTATTTAGGCAGACAAGCACACAAAACCTTCTTCCAGGAGAATATTTCTGAATTCCTCACCCTGCAGCCTTTACATTTGGAAATGCCACCATTAAATTCAACTGCAATGACTCAGTCTGTTCCTCTGCCATTAGAGGCTCTGCTCTGTTCTGGGGGAAGCTCAGGGTTATTTGCTCAGCCTGGCCACAGCAAGGAATGGTTGTCACAGGTTTTTTTTCTGTTCTAAGCTAAACAAGTGTGGCAGAAGTACAATGATAGAATCATAGAATGATTTGGGTTGGAAGGGACTTTAAAGCTCCTCCAGTGCCTCCCCCTGCCATGGGCAGGGACACCTTCCACTATCTGGGGTTGCTCCAAGCCCTGTCCAACCTGGCCTTGGACATTTCCAGGGATGGACCAGCCACAGCTTGTCTCTTCAAAGTCCATCCTCCAAAACCTTTTAAATATTTACCAGTCTGTTTCCTTCCTCACCTGCTTCCCAAGATAAGTTTCATTGAATTAAAATAACTTGCAGAAAAAGTTCCCAGGAGTCAAATCAACAAATGATACACAAAAGTTATCACAGCACGAGGCTGAGGCTGTCACAAGTATTTATAAATATTTAGAGCAAAAGCTTGTGTCAGATCTGAAAACTACACCAGAATGAAAGAAAAGTTCTTAGCACACTCTTAACTTTTCTCTTTTCTCTGTCTATTCTTTATTTAATGATGAGACAGGGAAAAAATCACAGAAGTCAGTAGACTGTAAATAGATTTAAAATTCATGGCTTGATTTAGCAGCCAACCACAAACTTGGGCCTCATTTTCTGTGGGGTTTGGGGGTTTTTTGTTTTAATTTTTTTATTTTTTGTTTATTTGTTTGTTTGAGGGTTTTTTGTGTATTTTTTGTTTTCTTTACTTGAACCAGTCTGATATTTCTCTGTCTTAATTCCTACGGAAGACCAGTAATGAGAGTAATGCAGAAGCTTCGCTTATTTTAAGCATCATCTGCCATGACATCATTAAAAAAAATCAGCATCACTACAACTGCAAGGACCTTCCAATTTTCGAGCACATAAAACGTGATAAGTGAACTCCTCTCTTCTGAAATATGCGTTGCACCCTCTGAACGAGCTGGAAAGAAAGCAGAAAGGATGGATTTATCAGGCATCAAGTTCAGCCATCCAGATGTTGCCAAGCTCGTTTTTGTTGCTGGCTGCAGGTAATTTTGAAATGGTTTGTAAATTTAATTGACCATGTACGAAGTGTGCACGGGCCGTGCACAATCAGCAGCGTCGCCAGGATTAGCAGCTCTATTTCGTAGCTAAGCAGGTCTAATGTGCTTTATTGGAAGCAAAATACACCCCGAGGCATTTTAAACACAGCAGTCAGGTAGGGTGAGACTCACTGCAGTGAATATGCTTTGAGGAGGTCACAAACTGAGGTGATTTTGGGCTCTCAGTCACACCAGTTAAACTTTGGGGAGAAATCATCTGACTGAGGTACCTGTTTTTGGTACCTCAGTGCCTCGGGAGAGGGAAAAAGAGAATCCTGGGGTATTTGCTGTTGGTGGGTGGGCATTATGTTAGGTAATGCCACAAATCAAGGCCTAGAACCTCCTGCCAGTGGTTTCTCTTGTACTTTGTGGGTGTTGTAATTTACGTGGCTCATTAAATGATGTTACACTGCACTGCAGTCTACACCTGACATTTAGAGGATCTCAAGTCTTGTAATCAGATCACTTTAATCCACAGGTATTTATGTAGGATTTCTTAATTATAGTCAGGAATTAGAAAAGGAAGAGAAAAAACTCTGGGTTTTTAGATTTTTTCTGTTTCATTCTTGGCTCTGTTCACAGCGTGGAGAGGTGGCAAAAAATTTGGGAGCTAAGCCTTGCAAAGTCTAGATAAAACCCAAAATGGCAGCCAGAAATGAGATCTGTTATTATTATATAATCTTTCTGGTTGATGCAATGCAAATCTTTCCTCATCTTCTCTTGTGCTTGTTTTGCTTGGGATATTTGATCTTTTTTTTTTTCTTTTTATATATTTACCACTTTTCTGTAAACTCCTATTCCGAAGATTTATGTCAGAGAGGCAATTTTCTTCCCAACAAGAGACTTATCTTTTTAGTCACAACAGCAGGTCCCCAGAATATAGCTTATTGCAGCAGCACAGAAGAATAAGTCAAGAGTTATCACCAAGTATAGCCAATTCAAAAAAAAAAATAATTTTTTTCATCTTGAATTATTTTTTCAGCTCCAAATCCAGTTTCTGAGTTACGGTTATGAGACTCCCAGCTCTAGGCTCAGTTCTAACTAAAAAATTTCAAGAAATCATAGAACTATTGTGTTGAAAACCCTTTCAGAAATTAAAGGAAAACATACAGCTGTTGAACTGATGCCTTGGAAATGCACCTTGTAGCCCTCCTAAAATGGGTCTCACGTGAAATGTTAGCTCAAACTCACACAAATACTCAAATCACTCTTTGTTTGTGGCTGACCTGTATCTTTTAAGCTTAACCCACACTTGCAAAAGCCCACAGGAGTTGTATTTGGAGTCTGGTTGTTCATGTACCTTTCCACCTGAACTCAACAGAAACAATCTTCAAATAGGAGGGACTGCATCACTTTTTTTTTTTTTTTTTCAGTAAATACAGATTATTGTGCGAGAGAAAACGATGACTTTATTTCACAAGGCTCCGGTGATTGGCAGGTGAGTTTGCTCATCCCTCTGGCTCACTGGTGTGGAATGGTTTGGAGGGTGCTGGGACACAGCTGCAGAGCAATCTGAAGAGCCAGGCACGGATTTTGCTAAATGTTTTCTTAACCAGGTAAACAGATTTACATAATTGGTGTAACATTTCATAATAAATAACCAGAACAGTTGTTAGGTAATTTCAAGACACAATCATGACTCTGAATAGCCCCGGTGGCTGATGGAATTAGAAAAGGAAACTTGAATCCATCTTTAGGGAGGAAAGGTCCTGGCTCCTGGGTTCCAGTGGAAGGCAGGGAGATCCCAAAGGGATCCTGCTGGGCACTGTGCCCCTGAGCAGTGCCTGTGGCAGGTGTGGAGCACGGGGAGCTCTGCCAAGGGCCTGGGGAAGCTCAGGTAACTCTACCCCTGCCCTGGTGTGATGTGCAGCAGCAAGAACAGGAGTGCCAGCCTGCAGCTCCACTGCAGTGCGACCTTGGGAAGGGAGGGCTTTCGGGAAAGGGAAGGTTTCCATCCAAGCAGGATCTAGGATTTTAACTACAGAGCTAATGGGAAAGATTCCGTAGGTGTCACACATGTGAACAGGACACTGGAAGGATTAATAAAAGTATCAGTTTGCAAGAAGAGCCACCTGTACACTGAGGGATGTCATCAGACACCAAGTCACCACATAATTAAGTTCAAAAATTAAGCCTGGGTAACTCTTCTGTGGAAATTCTGTTATGCTTTTCTCGTTGTTTTGAGCAGACAGCACAATCTTCATTCTGCTTTTGAAGTCTGTGGGGAAAATTCTTAGAGATTTCAATAGAAAACACTTTTTCATGTGCCCGAGGCAGCAGCTTGGCATTGAGGGGCATCCAAGGTGGAGTTCATTCATATCTAGAGACCCAGCAGGAGATCTCTGTGTCATTTAAATCCAAATTAAGTCCTATTTTAAGCGTTTTGACATGATCTGAGTGATGCAAAGGCCTAGTCATAGTCTTCCTGTTTGAGAGTAAATTTCACACTCAGTGAAATAATAATAATAATAATAATAATAATAATAACAACAACAACAACAACAATAATAATAATAATAATTATTATTATTATTATTATTACTATTACTATTGTTGTTGTTGTTGTCATTAAAGCCTACTTTAGAAAATCTAAAGCAAGCAACCCACACAGATAATACTAAAGCCATGAGAAATGGAAAGTCCTGAGAGTCTGAAGAATTATGTAGGAATGGCTCTATAAACCCTCATTCTGCACTACAACAGGATGCCCTGGATGGCCCGTGGGTGCTCCCTGATCCCACCACCAGCAGCTTCTGAAGGAACTTTTCTTTCCTAAATCCCCGATGTATCAGGCATCAGGCATTAACCAGGCATGTCTATCTCTGGTTTTTTCCTTTGTCTAATACAGTATATTTATTAAATTTTCCCAGTCTCTTTTGAGCGTTTCCTGCGTCAGAAGTGGCAGCATCCTGCAGATGAGGAGATGGCATTGTAGGGTTTTCCACACTTCACTCTGAAGCCATCTGCATTTTTCTGCTTTGTTGTATAAGTTTGCATCACCAAGGACATCTCACCTCCTCTGAATTTTCTCCTGACTCAAAAATGCTCTGCTAACTTCCTTGTCAAACTCTTGTGAACCGCCACTGTTTCTTTCAAAATGCACGTGTGTTTTTGCCTTTTGTACTGATAAAATACTTCCAGAAACTCTGTGCTCCTGTTTTGAGAGCCTAGGGATTTATCTTCTGCCTTAGAAGACGTCCTCATGGATTCTTTGTATGTTGTCAATGTGAATCCCAGATAAAGGGTATCTAAAACTAATGCTGAGTTTAAGTGTAGGAGCAATCTTTGTGGGTCATGAGCTTAGTATTAGATATTCCCTTTAACCACCCCTCAGTTTTGGTGTCCATCTGTACTCAAAACCAGGACTGATTCTCCCTCTCTTCTCCCCTTGTTTCCCCTCTCCTTCCATTTTTCTTAATAATCTGAAAGTTGTGTTGTGGAGACAAGGACAGCTGATGTTCACAGTTGACCAAAAACGAGGCTATTTCTGTAAGATAAAATCTTGTATATTTGATGGGCACAGATTCTCACATGTGTGTGTATCCATTTCTTTGTGGACTTCCTCTCTGAACAGCAAAAAGCTGCTGCAACCAGACAGGTCTTCATGGGCATAGGTTGAATTATACACAGGAATAATCCAGCAGCTTCTGAACAAAATTTGGATTTTGTGGGAATGTGTCCATTGCTCCATCAAAGCAGCAGATGGCTGTTCCTCAGTGGAGATGGGAGACAACAGCAAAATTCAGACCTGTCTTAAATTCCACAGACACTGGGCAAAGCTTTGATGTCTCTTTTTTTCAGACCTCACTGTCGACATTCTGGTTTAGACCTTGTATTTTAGTTTTCCCTACGCCATGACAGGAGAAGGAGGAATGGCTTTAAACTGAGGGAGGGCAGGTTTTGTTTGGATATTAGAAATTCTTCCCTGTGAGGGTGGTGAGGTCCTGGCACAGGCTGTCCAGAGAAGCTGTGGCTGCCCCTGGATCCCTGGAAGTGTCCAAGGCCAGGTTGCACGGGGTTTGGAACCACCTGGGATGGTGGGACATGGGACACAATGTGCAGTATTGTTTGCTGAAAGCAGTGCTTTCCTTCCTTCTCTTACCCTCACCTCACTTTTAGTTCTCACTCTGTAAAATAAATGCAATGCAACCTACATCAACAGGCCTAGAAATTCAAAAGCATTTTTAGAAATGGCAGAAAAAAAAAAATCGAATAACTTCAGGTGATGCTTATGGTTCCTAAAAATGCAAGTATCAACTGGTAAGTTTTTTGAAAATTGAATATAAAATCATAGAAAAATGCTTTATTTGATTCTCTGTTTATGGGAAATTCATTTTATTTGACTTTTTTATTTGTAATATCAACTATATTGCAGAGCAGAGTTTCTAGGTGCTCCCTTATGGTACCATTCTTCTAAATTATTAATGCCGTACTGTTGATATATTGTCAGCCTTGTACATACATTCTATGAAAATGAGTTTTACAGTAGGCTGGGATTTATAACAAAGCTTGACATATGCAGCTAATTCACCTAGACAGTCTTGTCAGTTTTAGGTTCATAAATAATTGATACTCGGGGCTTGGAGTTCAGCTACTGTTAGTGCTCCAGCTGTTAAATTTCAGCAGCATAATGGATGAATATTTGTTTATAATTTCTGTACATGGACCTGATGTCAGATCCCCGGTCTCATTTACATAGGTAGATTGAGATGTTGGAAGTGTAATGAGCACATGAAGATGATGAATTGTTTTCCTCAGTGCTGGTGCGTTTCTGTAAATGTTTGATTAGTTTTGAATGGATTACTGTTAGATTATCTGGTTCAGGGGTTAAAGTGAGCAGCTCTTTGCTCCCAAAGCTTTCGTGATCCCTTGCTGACAGATTTTAAAATTCATACAGTGATATTAGTGCTGCAAAAGCGAGGGGTATTCTTTGCAACAGATGTTTAGTAATTAAACATACGGTTTCCCTGTTTGGAAGTTGCCTGGGAAATTTAAATCAGAATGATTTGTTTACTGTAGTTTGAGGGAATTACAGTTTCTAAAAAAATAATATACTTTTGCCCCTAAAGTGCTGGAGTTTTCCCCTCAACGACACTAATTAAAAATGAGCAAAACACACACATACCCTCACAATAATTCAGATGTTCAACGCCTTGGCCGACAGATGCAAAGCCATTAAAAACAGAGGTTCTTCTCATTTTCTCCTTCCGTAAATTAATGAGCAATATTCAGAAAAAACATTTTCAATTGGACAGCCCAAGCAGAGATGCTGAGGCAAACCAGATTTCCAACCATACCTTCCTGCTGGAGCCCAGCTGGGAGAAGCTGTGGGATGTGGACACGTGTCCCACACGCGGTTCCCGATGACGCAAAGGGTGCGAGCGAGGAGGAGGAGTCCAGTAAGGAAGTGACAGTGGAGAAACTGGGAATAAATTAAAGTGAGATGTTCCCTCACCCGCTGGGACTCGACGTGTGCCACACAGCTAAAGGGATGATGTGTTGAACCAGAAAACGTGGGGAGCAGACTGGGTTTGGCTCGCTGGGGGTTTATATAAAGATGGGAGGAAGAGGAGAGGGTCATCCCATTCCCACGTGCTTCTCCCAGCCCTGGTGACACCGGGAATGAGGTGGAAGCTGAGCTGCTGGGGGGAAAAGCCTGCACCGCCCCCCTGACCCTGCCCTCTCAAAGGCAACCCTTCATATTCCTGCCTTTCTGCCACTCCCCCACGCCACCCTCCGAGCGAGCGGCCCTTGGACAAGGAGGTCTCGGGGAGCAGCTCCTTAATGGAAAGATTTAGTGGCCACAGCTCCGCCGAGCCCAGCCCCTGGCCCACCACTGCACTGTGTTCTGTCAGCCCCGCGCGCGGCTCCCCTGGCTTGTCTGGCAATCATGTTAGTGATTATATGGGTAATGAAACACGTGCTCTTTTTGTCTGTGGCTCTGATTAATCTGCTTTCTATTTAGCCGTGATTTATGGTGCTCAACTGTTGAGGTGAGCGCTGGCCCATCAGTTCCGTGGCCTATTACGGGCGCCGCGGCGGCGAAATGCCTGCGAGGCTTGAACTGTTTCTTGACAGCCAGGCTTCCCGCTACATTCCCTCCAATCTGTTTTGCTTCCTGGTGTGACCTTTCATACAGTAAAATACATTAGTTGAATAGCACAGTCTCATTAAAAGAGTGAATTAACCGAAGAGTCTTTTTAACTAAATGACAGCCAAAGGACTGAGTGCTAATAGCCACGGGCAGTTAGAAACTTAACTCATGAATCAGGCTGTTAATACTGCTCGCTGCCTGAAGCGCTAAGGGCACCACACTCTCTGCTTGCTCTCATAAGAAGAAAAGCTCATTACTTTCCTCCTGATGGGAGAGAAAGAGTGAGCGAGCAATAATAAAGCTTGAATTTTTCAATACTGTTAAAAATGGGGCTGACAGATTGCCGACAATAGGAGCAACGGGCTAGACACTGCAAAGAGAGCCACTGAATTAGCAATACCATATATCATACAATCTAATTAAATCAACCCCAAGAATGAAATTAGTTTTCTGTGAGTGAAATGGCCTTTGAAAGAGCGCTATTAAATGAACTGTAGAGCATTAATTAAATAATTCACAGTGAGGGATTTTGCATTTATACAAAAATTGTGCACTTAATTGTCCATGCTGTATTACAGATTTGGCCTTATGTTAACAGTGTGTCTAAAGCACACTTATTGGAGCGTATCAGGAACAGCTTAACATAAATGCAGCTTATAAAGTTTTAAGAATTACCAAAGAAACTGAAGAAAAGAGGTAACAATAGCAAAAAAAAAAAAATACTCACAGAGTCAACCACTTTTTCACATTAATCCTGTGCGTGTGTGACAACTTGTTACGTTTTTTTTCCCCAGTGGAATGACATTAGGGCTTCTGAGTTTTAATTAAACAGAAACTGCAACTTCTCATGATTTAGCAAAAAGAAGCACCTTAAAGTGCCTCAAAATAGCATATGCATGAAAATAGCTGGGAAAAGCAGATATTTTGCTTTGGAAGAGGAAAACACGAAGGCTTTAGTCCTCAAATTTTCAGTGAGACAAACAATCAAAAACCAAATAAGGGCCATGAAATCGATTTAGTTTTTTATTGTACATCTCTGTCACACTATAACTTCAATAAGAAATACCCCATTTTGAAACCAAAACCTTTAATTTGGCAACCATGAAAATGAAATATTTTTTTAAAAATCTGCCACCTGGGGAGAGAGGGGTTGAAATTAAAAAACTTGATGATGTTTTTGTCCCTTCAAATCCTGATGTTTTCATACACATATTATGGCTTGGAAATGACATTATGCTCAATGTTATGCAATTTCCTACCAAAAAGAAACCTTGGCTGTTGAATACACTTGACAATGTGTATCTGTATTAAATACAATATTATGAATGTTTATAGCTTTTCCTCTGTCCCCTTTTATTTTCATGCAAATTTGTGATGTAATTTTAAAATGTGAAAAAATCTACCCTTCCATTTGGATATTTGCAAAAAAATTTAAGAATGTGTAGATTGTTGGTATTTTAAGGTGTTGGTCCTAATTCTTCTTTTTCATCCTTGGAAATATAAAAAACACAAAGAGAGAAGGCAGTGAGTGCTATATATTGAAATTTTATAAAAAGTACATATAACCAGGGTATACTTTTCCCCAGTGCTTGGAAAACCAGGCTTACATTGCTCAGTAGTTCATTTACTTAAATTTATTTATGTATTATTGTGTTTTCTTTTTTATTTTTGATTCTGAAAAGACCAAATGAAATCCTCTAATGCTCCAAACAGTGACCACTTCAAAACTGTGTGGGTAAATGAAAATATTCTTCAGACATAATGAGATCCAATCAAATTAACTTCCTAAATTAAAACACAAGAAGCTGGGAGTGTTATCTGCATATTCTCTGTCTTCTTACCAGCCTCAGATTTTATCAGTGGTTTCCTCAATCAGAAAAAAACATTGTGTTCAGTAGTCATTTACTAATAGCATAAATTTGAAGATGGCAAGAAAACTGTGAAAGTCAGGGAAGCCATGGAAAGCAGCATCTGCAGCTGGCCACCAATATTAAACAGAAGATGGAGGTGACTGGTTTGGATGGCTAATAACATTTTATAGCACGTTCCTGTGGTTGGTTGCACTTTGAGACCAAATCCCTGTGAAGGATGAGGTGTAAGAGGACCTGGAAGTTATTCCCGGGGCACGTGAGTGCTCACAGGATGACACAGAGGTGCCAGAAGGAGATTTCCTAAGAGAAAGTGGAATTAAATGGACCGACAGCTTGCTGGCCTTCAGTATTGTGTGTTCCCATGCAGGCAGTGTGCAGGTGGAGATGGTTTGAGCACCTGTGTCCCCTGGGTGAAAGCAGCAGCTGTGCCTCTGTGGTGTCTGTGAGGTGAAGGAGAGAACCAGCCTGTGCCAGTCCCAAAGGATCCTTACCCTGTGGACCAGTCCTCCTGGTGACTTTCCATGGAATGCTTGCCCAGGAGAGCCAAAGAAGGGCAGCAGAGCTGGGGAAGGGTCTGGAGCACCAGGAGCAGCTGGGGGAGCTCAGCCTGGAGCAAAGGAGGCCCAGAGGGCTCACAGCCATCTCTTGCTTGAGTTATATTAAGAAGTCATATCCTGCAATGTGGCAGCAGTAGTCACTGCAGGTATGAACTGGTGATGCCCAGTCAAAGGTACCTGAGCTGATAGGAACGTGTCCTCTCACAGGTACAGAGGAGCTGCAGATATCCTAAATTGTTTAACTGGGCTTAATCTCAAATTTACACAGGGCTGCAAATTGTTGTGCTGCACCAGCTCATGCTGCATAGTCCTTCACTGAAAATATTTTCTTAAATGACACTGAATGGCTCCAGTGACAAATCATTGTAGTTTCATATTTCCATTTATTTTATTCTGAGATTTGGGATTGATATAAAACCACTGTGAACCCGTTAATGATATTTCATGTGCAGTAATGTCAAACTATTCAATCAGTCGCATCATTACCTTTCATATTAAGCATATTCAGTTTATTCAGTTGTAACAAAGCATTTCAAGCACTAAAGGTCTTCTTTCCCAAAAGTACTCATTTCAATTTGATTTCAGATCATCTCTAAAAATGTGTCTTTTGTCTTGATTTTAGATGAAAGCCAAAGGAACAAATGCTTTATTACCTAGCTAAGAAAACCTGAAGATTTGTTCCTCAAAATAGGTAACTGAAAATATTTGGGCTGTTTCATTGTAAAACTAACAGAAGGCTGAACTTTTCAGGTAGTTCCTATAGAAATTTCACAAAGGCTTGGAAGGGCTGGAGGCTTTTGTGAAATTGTTGAAAATACCAATTAGATGTCTGGATCACCCTGCAGGCAAGGCAAGATGTAGTTTCCAGTTGGGAAATGACACTGCACTTGATCTTAGTGAAGGGACTGAGAAGCACAGAATTAACTTTAGATATCCATGTATACATGCCTAGCAAGCTGCTGGAACTCACTGGGGGTTGTGGAACTTACTGGGGGTTCTTTTGGCACAAAAAGGGAACAAAAACATTTCTTTGTGAAAATGTGTTTTTGAAGTGGCTTTACAGGTTCGGGTATGAAGTAAGGAAACAGCAACATTTGGATTTTTGAACTTTAGTTATGAGTATTATAAGAAACTACACATGACTACAGTTATAAGGACTGGTAAATGCAAAATCCACTAACACACCTGTAAGACACTAGAAATTGAAACAAAAGTAAGGCACACTAAGCAGCAAGAAAGTTCTGAACAAAGAAGTTTGATTAATCCTCAGACAGGTGTCTGACTTCCTGTGGTTCCTCTAAATTCAGGTCTGTTGGGCTGTGCCTCCTGCCTCAGGGAAGCAGGGACAGAATTGGCATTGCACACCTTTACTGCTGCTTCTGCTTAATACCAACATCCAAGGCAGCCATCACTCAAACCAAAATGGAATTCCAGAAGATTTTGGTACAACTGAAAAAGCCGGAGTTTTATGGCTCTGTTCCTCACCTACTGCATTATCTATAAACTATTCCTTGTTGGAAATGAACTTCTAGTCAGCATGGCAGAGGACCAGAGTGTTATATATCAATGTATAATGTAAGAATGTGTCATTCAATATGCTGCAAAACTTGCTATTAAGAATTAATCATTCTCCTCCTTGAGCAATCTCTTCAATGCACTCCGAAAAGTTGCCATTTCTGAACATATTCCCGGTCAGGAAAGTCACATACTCCAGTAGGATGTGGGTCAGGAAGAAAACTAATTATGGGATTTTAATACAGAGTTTAGCAACAGCAGAGTTTAGAAGCAGCTTTTTCCTCTTAACTTCTTAGAAGACTCTGATCAGTAGTCCATTTTGCCTGGAATTCAGATGGCAGCAGTAGGAGATGTTCCTCAAGGCAGAGTGTGGTGGGACATCACAAGATACACCACAGGCAACTTTTCTTAGTGTTTATTTGCGAGGCCGTTGCCCACCAACATTTGCCTCCTGCCTTCCTGACCCTGCTGGTGCTCTCCTTCTCCACAGTTTCCTGAAGGGAGGAATGCCAGAAGGTCACTACTAACTGCAGGCCACCACCTTGGATTTAATTTAGATGGATCAACCAGTTTAAAGACGTGCAGATGTCCATTGCTATCCTCAGGAGCTTGTGTCCTGTTTAAGGGATTTCATGACACAGGTCTGTGGAAAAAAAAGCAGAGAAATTGTGTCCTGCATGCTCTCAGGAAGAGGTAGGATGTTTGAAGCTGAAATATGGGAAAGGATGTGCATCTGGGCCATCTGCCAATCACCACACCAAGGAAACAGCTCATTTGGAGAGCATCTGAACCACATGGAACAGACAATGTCCCGTGGCAGTCATTAAGTAGCCAAATGTCTCCTTAGGTTCCCTGGGAGGGAGGAAAATAAAAATCAATACATGTATGATGAGACTGTTTAGAAAATTTTATCCGAAAGGTACTTGTGCTCCTTGACTGGATGCATTTTATGTAAAAACCCACTAATCTTAGGACATTTCTTCCTCAGGTGTTGCAGGTGATTCCCTCTCAGACAATAACCTCATATGAATAAATGACTTGACAAAGGCCCCTGAGTTTTCCCAACCAATAATTTTTATCACTTCCCATCAGTGTTTGGGTTCTTTGAGGAGTTCAGCCTATAACAAATGTGCCGTAGACGCTCTAACAAGAAAAGAACAGATGCAAGTTCAGTGAATATTGAGTTTTAAACTCGTCTCGCAGTGATTTGTGGCTGTGTCACCGCAAATATTTTTCAATGTCATTGCCTAAGCCCTGGCTGTCACTAACATGGTCAGCTGGGGAATAGAAGGCCTAACACTCTGATCTCGGTATTAATGGGAGCTGTTGAGAGTGGCAAAGGTGATAAAGTATTGTTTAGTTATTGGTGCCATACTTTCGCTGCAGGACATTATTATAAAACGTTGTGGTTTTTGTCAGATTTCAATCACCTCTCCAATAACATATTTAGAAACTTACTACAAAAGATATCTTTGAGGGTTGTTTTTTTTTGTCTTTTTTTATTGCGTTTCTCTGATTTTAAACTGCGACTGGAACGAAGTAAACAACATATTAGAGAAAAAAGGATTTCAAACTGTCTCTGAAGTCCAGTTTATTTTCAGTTTGGCTGAACTTATTTTTATGCAAATGATTTAGGTTGAATGCTTAACTCAAACTGGAAAAATAAAATGAATCCCCGTGATCTGGGATGGATTGGCAGCTACTAAAGGGAATCTAGTTCAGCTCCTATTCCAGACCTCTGGATATCCGGGAGGCTATCCTTCCTCCTGCTGTGCATGTATATTTTATACTAATGTTAATGGCAGTTCTGTGTGGATATTCAGGAGAGAGAGCACACCCCATTTGGTAGGTAAATTTATGTGTCGCTCTTTTTCATTATTCCCCAGACCAGTACGAGGAGAAATAGAGATATAAGATTTATAAAGCTTCCACAATATCCTGTTTTGCCAAATTGTATTCCAGCAAGGGCATGACAGGATTACTCGCCTCACCCTTGACACCAGAGGAGCACAAATTAATGACTCATTGTCCCTGTCATTAAGAGTAGCTGTGCATGTTTTTAAGTTGTAATTTAAAACACCTGAAATCCAAGCTTTTATTGATGGCCAAGATTGCTCCATTTTAAACCTTTTGATGAATACATTCACTGTTACTTTAAATGAGGCACAGTCCCTCTTTATAAAAAAAGGATATAAAATTAGATTATGAGCGTTTATATAGCTTTTAAATATCAAGCTGTCAGGGCTTGTGCAGGTAGAAATATTATAATCGAAGAATGGTGAAGAAAGAGTTTATATTAGAGGGAGGATTTTTGAGTAAATTCATACCAAGTAGAATATAATGGAGACAGGTTTTTTGCCAGTGCTTTGGCTCTGCTGACCTCCATTTGCAGCAGAGATTAGCCTGATAAAGCCGACACAACCTCAATAAAACACTAACAATGGAAAGAAGTAAATAGAAATCATATTAAGCAGCAGCAATATTGCATGAATTGAAACAAAAATTTAGGTATAATAGCCTTGGTGGGTTTTAATATTGTTCCCAATCGCATCACAATATGAATCATATCATAGTGATTCTAAATAACATTTATCATCTTTAAATCTTCTCTCCTAGAAGACAACTCACATTATTTGAGAGGCTTTTTTTGAAGAGTTCATACATAATTAAATGCGCTGGAAGCAAAGGGTACAAAACGCCTTGAGAAATAGCAACTTTTTGTTATATGTTCAATTAAATGCAACAATTACATATTTATTGTTATTTTGCTACCTTGCAGAAGTTAAATGAATAGAATAATAGAAGGGTATTGCAGGACAGAACTCAAATAAATCCAGGTGGGAAATTTTATTCAGTTGTCAATTACTGTGGCGTTGCTAAATTCTGAGCACAATCTGTAGACCATGACAAAACGAAACGAAGATTGGTCAAAAATGCATTTATAGGGGATTAGAGGCTAAATATAACAGAAAGATGGTTCAATTCATTTTATCAGAAAATTATCTGTCCAAGGGACTATCTCTTCATTTACAAAGGATTTTTTACAGTTTTTTACTGAACGAGTGATAAAGTTCTGGAATCGTCTGCCTGGGAAGGTGGTGGAGTCACTGTTCCTGGATGTGTTTAAAAAAAGATTGGATGTGGCACTCAGTGCCATGGTTCAGTTGAGGTGGTGTTAGGGCATGGGTTGGACTCGGTGATCTTGAAGGTGTCTCCCAACCTGGTGATTCCATGATTCAAAGTAAAGGTTTAATCCATCACATGGCTGGACTTTGCTCTTCAGGGGACTCTGCGGTTCAAATTGCAGGGGTCCACTTCTCAATGCTTCAGGACAGGTTTGAAATGGCCTTGGAGGACTCCAGACTCAGAGGGGAGAGGTAGGAGATAATGTCAAAGCCCAAAATTTTCACCGTCCCAGCTCCAAAATGGTTCAGGTGGTGACGTGTTACTCCCACCCACGTGAAAAGACATCCCACTGCTGGGAAGACACCAGTCTGTGTGTCCTTGAATAACAGAGAGGGCTTTATCCACCCACAGAGCTGTTCAGGAGGACTTAAATGCAAATGTTGACGTTGAGGGCAAGGTCTTGGAAGTGAAGTGGGAGCTTGAGTTGTTTTAGGGTGTGTCTGAGTCAGGGCCCTGCAGACAGGATGCCCAGGAACTCCCTTTCCTCTCGTGCCTTGCACAGGTGCCTGACTTCAGGACAGAGGCCATGGACACGGAGCCCGAACAGGAGAAGGAAGTTCAGAGGATGGGTAAGCAATGAGCCTTTGTGTGTCCTGCCTGCTGGCCAAAGCACCTTCCAGCTCTGCAGGGGGAGTTTTGTGGGTTGCAGCCAGAGGAACATTCCCATTTTGTGCAGAAAGCCTGGCTGGTGCCTCGTGCACAGCTCTGGGTCCTCTTGATGGCGGTGCCAGGAGGATTTCGCAGATGGGCTCTGGTTTGAATACCTTGGACATCAATAGTGACCTGGGGATAGCTGATGTGAAATGAAAAATGAGAAATGTAGGATTTTTATCCATTTAATATCACAAAGCCTGGTACTGATGCTGCCTAACCAAGATCAAATAGACAGTGCAATCTGTCACCTGCAATTTATCACCTTTCACAGGCTAAGTCTAGCTGGCTAAATATCCAGCTTTACTAATTAAAGGATTAATTCAGATGTCATAAATAGATGCCTATATTTGGACTTTTTAAATCTATTTTTGTTCCAGGACATGGCAAAAAGAATTAAAGAAGCTGTCTTTAGGAAAAACAGAGCAGCATTTCTGTTTCTCATGATGGTGATTTGAAAATACAAACTGTAGGTTTGTTTACCTTGACTGGTAAAAGAGTGGACAGGTAGCATCCAGAAATAAAAATTATATTATAAAATATAAGCACAACATGTATTTTTGGGTATTTAATGGTATATTTCATTATATTTTATGTTACAGCATACACATAATGATTTTCTTTTTTAAGAAATTTAAGGACAGATTCATATATTTGGAACAGAGGTTAATAAAATACAACATTGAAATGAAGTGAACAATTAGATGGAATGAATAAAACTAATTAAGAGTTAGTAATCAGCAATGAGAATAAGCTAAATTTCACTCAGATGGATAATTAACGAAAAGTGAATTTGCTATTATTTATATTTCATTTAGGTCTCTATAAAATGTATTTCACATGTCTAAAAATTAATATCATATTTTTTATTCATGATGGTTTACAGACCACTGTTTAAGCTAGTTCTCTCTGGCATCATGGCAAAAATGAAATGTGAATACAGAAAAGGAAGGGCAGAAGAAAATGACCAGGTATGGCTGGAAGAGGTGAAACATTGAAGAGAATGCAGAAGGAAGAGCAGATGAAAGAAGAGAATATCCAGTGACCAGCACGGCAAAGTCCAGCCATGGATAAGATGCAGAAGTGTTTC
>VYXC01005419.1:135974-174127 GCA_013397175.1 Platysteira castanea
TGATAGTCCACAGTGTGCTGGAAGATGCCATGGGCTCCAACGTCAAAATTTGTTAATAAAATCAAGGAGTTAAGCTTCCTTGTCCTAGACTTACATGCAAACAGGAATATAAGGATGCTGGGCAATGAACTCGTTTGTGGCAGCACGTCAGAGACCACAGACCTTCTCAAGGGATCAAAAGGCTCCACTAAAAATAGCTGCCAAGAAATCGACTCAGGTTTCACACTTCTGAGTTAATTTGTACCCTCTACATGTGTTTGTGGTTCTGGATGTCCTTTGAGAAGTTAAAGACCTTCTGCTCAGTAAGGAGTTAGCTGGGAATATCATTGCATCACATCAAATCCCACTTTACCTGCACGTCTTTAACCCAATTTGGCCATGGCAGTGGAAGCAGAACTGGAAGCTGTGGGGGCACATCCTCCTGATTCATGAACATAACTCCCATTAGTGCTGATAGACATCATGCACTGGCATGGAGAGGAGAATCCATCACAGAGAGCTGGTGATCACCTTAGACTCACACAGCAGCACGTTGACATCTCCCTCATGCAAAATATGAACTGGCTTTCCTCCTAATTCCCTGATGCACATCCCTGCCAGCCCAGGAGCTCACGCCCACGGACCAGGAATGATGTGTGGGAACAGCAACTGGCAGAACTTACAGTGATGAGAAGCAGAAATCACAGCAGTTTGGAGGTGGGCCTTATCTGTGAGGAAGCTGGAGGTCAGCTCCTTATTTACACAAGAGAAAGTGAAGAGAGAAATTGCCACCTGACAGAAAAGACAAAATAGAGAGAACGAGGCGTAAAAGTTTTCTAGTTTACTTATTAGCACTATATGTAATTGGATGGAAGTAGCAGGTTTCAAAAATTTGTCTTACTGTAATGACTATAATTTTTTAGAGATCGAAAATGAATCTGACTAGAAAATACCATTAAACTACCAACTTGCTTAAAATTTAAAGGGTAATTCACATATAATGCTTTTATTTAATAGCCCAATTTACAAAACGTCTAAAATTAATGCAGATCTTTTCAGGACAAAATCAGCTGTAACTGCACCAACTAATTTTTGCTCATTTCAACTGAATTATTAATAAGAGAGAAATATACCATATGTTCCCAAAAGAGCTGGATACATTTATTTCAAATAAAATTGCCGTGTTTGGTGGAATATAAGAGGTTTAAATGCTTTCAGAGAAATGGGTTACTTATATACTGATTTAATAGAGTATAAATCAGACTGCATAATTAGGGACACAGCTGTTTCCTAACCTAAAGCTGCCAGCTTTTGTTGGTTAAGTTCCTTTATCACCTGCATGGCTTTAATCAGCAATAATTTGTTCTTCTTGTGGAGCAATACAATTTAATCAATAATTTTGCTGTTTGTACCATACTGGAAAAGGTCTTTTATGGCAGGTTTAGCTTAAACTGGGCATACGTTGTCCTGACTTATTCACTTTATTTATTTAATTTTATGGTGATCCTGATACTTATTAAAAATGAAAGTATTCTTGGTAGCTCAGGCTCTGTCTACACAGGCTACAGAGATACATTGGGTTAACTTTTTAATGTACATTTTAAAGTTTGAACTACATTCACATTTGGGCATAACCTCAAATCCTGACTCTGTAAATGAAACTCCATGAAAACTTCTCCCCTTGGAGCATACATGGAGAATTCCATTCTGTCTGCTCCCAGAAACAAACAAAAAGTGGGATAGTGAGTATTTTCCTTCTAGTTTGTTTTGAAAAGTTCCTCGGCCAGATATCAAAACAAGGAGACTCTGTGCATATTTCATCTACAACTGGAATTTACTCTTAACCAGCACATCTGGTGCCAACACCGTGGTGTAGGACCATGGCTTTACTCCTAGAAGGTCAACAAGGGAAGGATTTTTATAAGTGAGTATATTTGCATTTGGTTTTCGCTCATTTTGTGCTCTAATGTGAATTTAAGTGAGCAAAACTGTTCAAACTGATCTATGCATTATCTTCAGATGGGTTATCTGGAGGGATAAACTTTTAAAAGCCCACATCCATCATACAAAGAGATGGGAGACTTTCAAGGCCTTTGACATCCAGATGAGCCAAACTCCCAGGGGAGATGCAGCTCGGATGAGCATGAAAGAAGCAAAGTTTTATTTGTAAAAGTTTTGTTTTTCCTACAGAGCTGTTCACACCTCATATTTTCCCTCTTTCCAAGGAAACTTTAAACCCTAATTCAAATACCATCAAGCTCCTCCTGGCTTTAGAATCTTGGGATCAGGGGGGACACTATGGAAGGTCTGCTTTGAGTTGAGATTTATATAATACCTAAAATATTTTTTTTGTTATATATTCATACAAATCATAACCCCTAAAAATATGTAGGCACATACATATGTATATTCTTAGCTGTTTAAACGTTGGAGTGTGTTAATTTTAAAAGTCTTGAAGGACAAATGGCAGAAAGTGATATTTCTAAATGAAATTCTTAAATTGCAATTGGCCAGCTGAATGCCACTGGCTACTTTCAGCTACTTGTTGAATATTATAAAAAAAGCAGCATACGATACAAATTTAAACAAATTATATCTGAGTTTTGTTGTTTACATCCCAGTTACCTCTAACTAATGCAAGCCTATAAATTAACAAGGGGATTAATTTTCCAAAAGCTGCTGTAGCACCATGGAGGCTCCAGTAGCACCACCTTCAAGTAAGAGGCTGTTCCTTGACTGCAAATGTAAAATGTATTTTTATTTAGGGGTGGAGGAAGGCGATGGAAAGGGCTGTGAGTAATTCCTGATGCCAGGTTTATATTTTAAAGAGTTATATTTGAAATGCATCTGCTCCTTCCAGCCTTTCTCCTTGCCTTCCACAGGGTTACACACAGATAATCACATTCCTTCCTTTTAGAGCCAGAATATTCTTTTAAAACCCCAAAGAGGCAATATGCAACTTAAAGTAGAAAATTGGCTTCACTCACAAATTATGCATTAAAGAGACTTTGTATCTCACTCTATGTCTTGCTCAGAGGTAACTTCCACGTTCACAGATTCCAGCTGTGCAAGACATAAAAATTTTATGCCGTAACTTTTACAGACTAGGAAGAACTTTCTCCACAGGTTCAGTCGTTTGAGGGAACTGCCACTAAAGAGCAAGCTCTGTCTCACACCTTCTAATTAGCTCTTGGTCCCTGGTGACAAGCGTAATGCCACCAACGGGGACAATCCGAAACTTCTCACCAGCTAATCGAAAAATGTACAAATTCCTCTCCTTCTGATGCCTTGAGGTGGCCAGCTAAAAACAGAAGCTAGGCAAAAATACGAGAACAAAAGTAGATATTTATTTGAAGAGCCTTCAAGGTACATGCTGGGCACACCCAAGGCTACACCCAAGATGGGCCCTGGGTCACAGGTTTGTCACACTTTTATAAGTTTGGTCCATTTGCATATCAGGGTTAATTCTCNTACCCCAAGTTTGCCCCCCTCTCAAGGTTTTCGTTTACACATTTTGGGGCCTGGTGTCCTTGGTGTCCTGGAAGAGCAAACCTAGAGAGGTTTATGTCTAACCAGCGTGAGAACAGCAGCTACCAGGCCACACGGAACTTCAAAGTTACACACCAGGCAGTACAGGATTTGAGAAATACAAAAGGTAAAACCTAAGGCATCATCTCCCTGCCTTTACAGGCTTGACAAGGCCTCTACATTGTTGAGATTCTATTCTAAATATTCTAAATATCTACTCTAACAGCAATATACATCTAAGGCATCACTTGCACTCACGACAAAAGTTAAATACATACATTCCAACCACTGTAGATGTAAAGAAAACAAGTTTTGCAGTGCTTTTCTTTCCTACTTTGACAGCTCATGTCACTACACTCTGAAGATTGTCCTAACTTGTTTAGATCCAGTGCCTGTGGTTTCCTACAAAAACCTGCCTTCCCTGGCTTGATGCCAGTATAGGAACCATGGAAATGTTGTGCCCAAGCTCATTCTCCATGTGCTCCATAACACAGGTGTGGCCACACAAACAGAAGCCATCCATTGTATGGTCCATGGACATCAGCAGATGCCCCAGAAGCATCACTCTACAATCAAACACACATCTGAATTCCTCTGAAGATAGATATGGTTGAGGTTTTGGTCAGCAGAGCGAGTCCTCAGCTCTCCCATGGCTGAAATACATGAATTTTAGTTAATTTATCTGTTCCTTCTCCCTGAATGTTCTTGCAGCCTTATTTTAGAGTATTTTATTCAGATTTATGGGTAGGGTTTCCTAGAATGTTTTGGGTTGGAAGAGACCTTAAAGATCATCTCCTTCCAACCTGCCAGGAGTAGGCGGCCAAGCCCACTTCAGCAGCCTCGTGTAATATTCACATTTTCCACCATTAAGAGTAAAAAAACCACCCCAAAATGCATTTCTAAGTTTGGATGCCCAGAGATACTCCCCTCTACCAACTGGGGACTTCCCTCTGCCAGGACTCAGGAAAGAGATGATCTCCACAACTTGCTGATTTTATCTATAATTAATTTTAATTTTTTTCCTTACTCTTCCAAGTAGCGCCGTTAACGGTAATGGAAAAGTTACTTGGAAACATTTGGTTTATAATGTTTATCACATTGCTACACAATATATGTTATAGGTTTAAATCAATATGTGCAAGTAAAGAACCAGCAATTAAACAACTGCTGCTTTCTATGCACAAAAAATGTGATTTTTCTCCTTTGTATCTAACATCAACTGCAAATGTATGTGTAGCTCTGGAGGCATGGCCCCTAATTCTTAATTTGGAAATGCTGAAAAAAATTGAGAAGGGCTTGTAAACAAGATATATTTGGCAATTCCTCCAGTGTACTTTGATCTATGTAATAAAGGTCAGCGCTCAGTGCTTCATTCTACATTCTCCCAAATATCTAATTGCCTAATTATTGCATTATTTCACAGCCAATTGGCTGAAAGGGTTTGTATGGGAGTGTGGCAGAATAAGAGAGCTGTCACTCTTTGGTTATGGTCCTATAGTTCTAATTCAAGAATTAAATATCTGTCTTTTCTAAAAGTCATTACATGATTTATTGGAAAATTGGTAGAAACAGCCCTGGGGGGGTTGTGCTCAAAATCTGGTTTAGAAGAGTGGCTGCTAGCTATGACTTTTGATTTTCTTGTCTCAAAATGAATAGCACTGCCTCTTTCTATGCAAATTAAATGTTTGAATGTGTTTTTTAAAGATAGATTATAATTGTTAATTTAATTGTATTTCTTATGCAGCGAGGTGATTTGTGTTTTGATCTTTATTTCTAGAGGAAACCCCTTTTGCTACTGATTACCCAGAAGTGCAGGACTGCTTTTTTTCTGTTGTTTGATAGCTCTAAAATGTCCTGCAGAAATTGTAGGTCAAGAATTACAGCCATGGTAAATCATGCCTCATGAATGAGAAGTCATCTGTGATTTCTCTGGGGTTTTTTTGGTCTGTCTTTAAAATGAGGGTAATATTCAGAAGAAAATAAAGGCTTCTTTAACATATATTGGCATAAACATGAACCATTCCAATATATGCATATTTGTGACATTCAAGCTCTGTTGACATCTAGAATTTGGGCTGCATCAGACAGAGAGGGTGCTCTGTAAATAAGCCTCAAGAAAGAAATATTTTAGCTAGGGCAATTCCCAGTAATTATATTTAAAAATGTAATTAAACTTCCCTTCTGGGTATAAAAATGATCACTTCCCACCATGAACCCAGAGATTCCTCCCTCTCTCTCCCCTTGATTGTTGAGAAGCTACTTGGGAAGTTTTTTGCTTTATGCAGCTTTCAATGGTTTCATGGCCCAAACATCACTTTTTCTGTTAGTGATTCCCCCCTTTTCCCGTGCTTTAGGATCAAAACAGGAGTTGGTGGCTCACAGCTCCTCTGAGCAGTGGAGCTGGGGACACCCAGGGGACCAGGACAAGGGATGGGTGGTTGGCTGCTTCTCTGGGGGCTCAGTAGCCCCCAGTTCCTTTGGTGTGGGCCAGCAACTTTATCACCAGAATTTCATCTCTCTGCCTCTCTGCTGACCCATCTACCTCAATTTCTGAAATAACTGATCTGCTTTTGTAGTGCCAAGGAACACAAAACGATTCCCCTTTGCTGCCATCCCCAGAAGAGCTGCAGGAGGTAGACAAGGACTGGCTTCTTTGTGGCTTCATTCACTCCCTTCCCTCCAGGAACCGCCTCCCATTTCGTGCTTCCCAAGCTGGAGGCTCACAAAAATCAATACCTGCTTTTGCCTTTTCTCCCTCCTTTCCTCCAAAGTGTCTGTCAAAACCAATCATGATCATGGCTGGAGAGAAACAGCCACAAAACCGCAAGTCTAAAAGCAGACAAGGGGTTAACTCTCCTATTTATGCATCTGATAATTTATAAGAATTATTTGCATTTATTGTAAGCCACTGGACTCACGTAATAGCCCTAAAGCTGCGAAGGGCAAATAAGAGGCACATGAGATGCAGCTGGAAGGATACAATAGATTGAACATCTCCAAAGATCTCCCATTGGAGTCCAGTGGGTCAATAATCCACAAACCAAGAAGGATTTACATGATAGACCATCCCAGCTGCTTTGGAGCCATTTTATCAAGGCAGGATCTGGCTTTAAAACGATGGTGATAGGCAGGTTTTTCTGTCTGTGAAGATGCCATTCTAAGTTACAGCACAACAAATAAATGATATAAAATTAGCAACAGGATATTAACAGGATCATAATAGATTATTTACTTGATTTCACAAAATAACTCCCTGAGATCCATTGTATTTCTTGCAACGAAACAAAACTTAGAACAAGGCAGACTGTGTACACTATGAGCTATGAATAAGATGCACCTTTATGGAGAATAACAGATATAAAAATATATTTTCTAGGTTATTTTGACATGTTATGCTCAAGAGGGACCTAGGGAAATAGTGCAACCTATTTCCTGGTGCAAGCAAACTGGATTGAATCTGTTTCAGGAGGATGTAGAAGAGATGCTACTGTACCTTCTCCTTCAATCTCTTTGCTCAAGGTACCCAGAAATTAATTTCAGCTTGGTTGAATTTAGAGCAGCCTCAAAACTCCTCTAATTTATGGTCACGAGGACTTCCTGTGTATCAGTTTCAGTCTTTTCTCTGACAGAGGACTGCACTTTTGCAGAGAGGAACTTGCATCGATGGAAGCAGCTGGGGGAAAAATGAGGGAAACTCCCAATTTTATTGACCTTTTCTTTTGTGCGAGGACAGTGGTATCAATGGACATGAGAAACACCAGGCTCTATCTCCTTTCCCCCCAAGAAAGTTCATAGAGTAAAAAAGCTCTACAAACACAACACATAACAAGAAGATCGTTGCAGCTACATGGTAAATCTGCAAAAGACTTAAACATTAAAAATTAATCTCAAGGCTTTATTATTCCTTTGTAACTCAGCACTGCAATGATCTTTGTGTGGTGGAGGGCTCTGCAGAGCTCATATGTGCTCTTATGCCTCGGCAGAATGCCATGAATTAAGGATGGAGCGTAAACCTCGCCTTTGAATTTCCTGGCTTTTGTTAGTTTGTGTCATAAACTCAACATTATTCAAATCTCAGGTTTTGTATTTAATATTATTAAATGCCTCCTCATCAATGCCAAGTCTGTAATTGGTCACAGTGAATGGGTGATTAGACAGATAAAGTGCAATTGTGACTGCAAAAACTATCACCAGGTTTGCCGAGGACAATAATTATGTAGCTTATAATGTTTGAAAATATTGCCTAAATCTCCTTCCCACATGTTGTTTGTGATGGAAAACAATTAGACAAAGGATTCTTTTTCTAAGCTGCCTCTGATTCAGATTTGCCTGATGAATGGTCTTTATACTGAACCCAAAGCATTTGTTCCAAGTAAATTATATGTCATTGCAAATGCAAAAGGTCTGCTTCACAATGTTTATTGGGATAAATTAAATCTTCTAAAGATGGTAAACAGAAGGCCTCAATAATGATTCACTTCTGTATAGTTTAAACTGAAAAGGATGTTGCAGTTAGAAGGATGGAGATGAGGCAAACAACACTCCCTGCTTTGTGTTAACAACATAAGAGGTACAATAGGGAAATTTAATTTGATACTGATCTACATGAGGCATAACACAGCAACACAGTTTCAAATGCTACTTTTCTAATGGCAGCCTTTGAATTGCAAATTTCCACCAAAACCACCTGATCCATTACTTGAATGCATTCTCAGCCCAGTCAAGGAGTTTCTTTCCCTGCTTCCACAGGGGCAGGAGCAGGCTCTCCTTCCTTAACATCTCAGGGGCTGGATGTGAAACCCGAGGGATGCTTTACTTGTGAGAGCCTGGAGCCTGCGAGGTGACAGGCACACAGGCAGCCTGTCTAGTGCTCAGCAAAAGAGACGCTTCTGGCTTTGCTGCAGCAGCCAAATTTCTCCTCGCAGCGAAAGGTCAAATCCTAGAATAGCCCGCAGCCCTTTCGGAAGCGCTTGCCTTGTGCTCGGAAAGGACACTTCTCAAAGTTGGCAGCGGTTTGAAAACGTTTTGTCGCTTCTGTGGGCCCTCCAAAAAGCCACTAAAAGAAATGGCAATCTCTCCTTTAAAGCTCTCAGGCTGCCAGTGGAAAAAGCTGTGAGGATGGCAGAGCCCTTGGGAGCAGAGCAGCCTGTGGCGGGCGGCTGCGCACACCACGGGCCCATCAGCACGGGGAAAAGCTCCAGTGCTTTCTCACTTGCTGTGAGAGGGCTGGGATTCAGCCACTTCACCTGTGAAAGGACACAATGGGCCGTCTGTGAAGCTATATTCTCCTTGAGCCTAAAGGGAGTATATGGGAACTTTCACGGGTGTCAGTCAATTAGTTTACAATCCAGCTTAAAATTGGATCTTGAACAATTTCTGTACACGTTGTCAGGTCTTTCTAGTCCCTCCATTAGCTCACTCTTGCAAGCATTGTGTGTCTAAATTTCCAGCTCACTGGAATCCTGTTCACAGGTGATTAAAAACTGTCCTATGGACTATTAAAGTACCCCACAGAATACTCTGTGAGTGTTGAGAATACTCATGAGAGTTGATACTCAGTCACTTTGTTGTCTCTATTTTTAGAATATTTGTTTCTTTCAATCCCAGTTCTGCATTTCAGGCATTTGGCCAGCTTGCAACATCCCTTGAAAGGTTTTCACCACCTACTCACTGTTCATTAGTGTTCACAGTCACAAGAACACCTTTAACTCACATCCATGCACACACTTCCAGGCAAAAGCTCTTTTAATGAGACTTCATTCCTGGTCTCGAACACACTGGTCATTGAGCATCCATAAATGTTGAAAAAAAATAAACATTTGCATGTTACTTGGAGGTGGCATCCAATTTCCTCTTTGCTTTGAGGATACGCTCCCCATCCTCCATACACCCCAAAAGTTCTGCCACCTGAGAGGATTGGCAGGAAGCCAGAAGGGGAGTTTGTAATTTCCCAGCTGTTCAACAGGGACAGGGCAGAGGGCATGTGCAGCAGAGCAGGTACAGAGAGCTGTGGCCACAGAAAACATCAGCAGGAACAGGACAGAGAAGTGGCTTCAGTACTCAAGGGAATGCCAGTAAAATGCAGATAAGCACATATTGCATCTTCACCTCTGAGGGAGGCACAGACAATACAGACAAGATGTGGGCACTCTCCTTTAGTGCTTCCAATAGTTTGTAAATAAAAAAATACCTTCGTGAACTTTGAGTATTCTCCTGCTTAGCAGATGGCCAAAGGAAGCAATTACACTGTGTACTAAACAAGCAGAATTTTCTTCACTAAACAATTCACTAAAATCCTTTATATGAGAACAAGCTTTCATTAATGACCTCTTTGAATTTTACTGGTGAGCCCAGCAATAATACATGGGTATTGTTAGAAATGTAAATGTAAAGAGATAAGGAAATTTTCAGGCAAATCTGTATTTACTTTCAAAGAAAAGCTGCTCATTTCTAATGGCCCTGTTTGCATGGATATCTGATGGTAAGGCTAGGGGAGGGTCACAGCAGATAACACCTAACAGGATCATTGAATGAAAAACAAATATTTATTTTCTCTTTGTCTCTTTGGGACTCATTTGCATTAAAACTGCAGCTTTCCCAGAGACTGCTAGTGAAAAAAACCACCCTAATTTATGCATTTAATATTAGGAAGGCTCTTCGAGATTAAGGTTATAGAAAAGCTGATTCCACTTCACCTCCTCATCTCTCCACAAAGAGCACGAAGCTGCGATGAACGGTTCGGGTGCTCCGTTCGTTGTATACCTCAAATTTGCATTTTACTGCACCTATGTATTTTTATAACTGTATTACAGATCCTATTGTCACACTTGGTTTCTTTCCTGAATTCCAGCTGCTATTCCACAGAGCTATTTGTCACTTATTTTAACCTTGAGCATGCAAAACTCTTCACAGGCTTAAAATTAAGCAAGCGCTTACGTGGAGAGACATTTAATGCCTCCAGTCAGTGTTGCCTCACTACCTGAAGCTCTTTTGCATTGTCGCCAGCACCGTCCCTGATCTTTGGAAAAACCTTTTTGTTGTTATCCTTAATGTCATGAGATTCCTTTCAGAAACTAAAAAAAAATTGATGTGGATACATTTTAAATTGAGTAAATTTTTATTTGCTCAAGTCTGTTAAACTCGCTGTCATCATGGAATCACAGAATTGTTTGGGTTGGAAGGGACCTTAAAGCCCATCCAGTGCCACCCCTGCCATGGGCAGGGACACCTCCCACTGTCCCAGGTTGCTCCAAGCCCCATCCAGCCTGGCCTTGGGCACTGCCAGGGATCCAGGGGCAGCCACAGCTGCTCTGGGCACCCTGTGCCAGGACCTGCCCACCCTCTCAGGGAACAATTCCTTCCCAATATCCCACCCAAAACTTCCTTTTTTCATTTTAAAGTCGTGCTTTAAGCTTTTGTAAAGACAGTTTGGGCAATAGCTCCCCCCAGCACAATTTGCAGTGGGATGCTCCCACCACAGACAAGACGGGCTCCCACCTGCACAGGGCAGCCAAAGCCTGCCACGATTGTTGTGTCCTTGTTTTCCTTCTGGGATAGAATGCAAATACCCAAGGGGTCGTTGAGAACCAGGGTGATTATCCAGGATACTTTGCATGCTTTTTTATATCTGTATTTGTCACACTGTAAACCTATAAAATGTGATCAGCGTGCCGAGGTTCTCTCCTATTTTATTGCTCCGTGTGGATAAGCATGGTGCAAAAGCCAATTGTCTTTCAAACCTGTTTTAAAATTGCTTTAAAAGCTGCACAAGCATATATTTCTTTTAAACAAGTAGCAGATTTACTTCTAAGTGAGACAAGTTAAAAAAAAATAGCTAGAATTCAGGCAATGCAGGTGGTGGAATCTCTTAATAGAGTGTATATGGAATAGCATTTCACATCAAAATAATTACATCTCTGTGCTGATTAATGATTAACCTGGTTCTTTATTATTCCTTTCTGAATGCCAGCGTCAGTCCTGAGATAGACTCCCTCTGGAGTCAATAGGAGAAGTCATGTGAACGTCAAAAACCAGAAGTTATCTTTGTCATTAACCTTGAGAAGCACCATTGATTACTGGCACTAAGTAAGATCTAATGGCTTCAGAGAAACAACTGCTTCAAAAACAATTTTCAAGGCATATTTGAAAGCGAATTAGATGAAGCTACAAAAATATGGCATTGATGTGATTTGGTACAGCTAACTCAGAATTGCTTTGCGATGCAGTTCAGCTAGAATTACTGGGATGATAAAGAAGGGAAAAGTCTCCACGTTGCCTTGTTTTCCAATCAAAATTAGCATCTGCCTATGATGCAGAAATTAATAGAAGTAGAGAGGCGTGTGAGAGCAATGCTGATGCTCGAACAGGATCATTTTAATGCTGCACTATTCACTTTGGCTCCTCTGTAACTCAGGTGTGTTTGAAAATGTGACCTTATGCTTACACCTGACAGGGAAAAATAAATACACACGTGTTTTCTTTGGGCTTGGGAGATGCAAAACCATGTTTTGAAAGAGATTTCCATTCCACTTTTTGGGTTGAAAGGAATTTTTAAGTTTTAAGAATTTAGCTGTCCATATTACTCCTCCAGTGGATAAAACACCAGTAATTTGAGTCTTTTTCGATGAGTCTTTTTGTACTTTCTGGGAAGCACAAAACTGGCTTTTGTGGGGAGTTCTGCATCATTTAGGACAGAGAATATGGTTCTAAAACTGCCTTGGTTGGTGTTTTTAAAGGGGTGTGTCAATTTAGTGCCTCAGGAGAGAAAATCTCCAGAGCAGACCAGATAAAAAGTGAAACTCAGCATTGAGTCATGTGCTATTGAAATCCTGTGAAAAGATAATGAAATAGAGGATGTTGTGCTGAAATAAAATATGATGCAAAATTTTTCTAGTCCCGTAGCTGGCCAGCAGTAAACTGCCAGAATTTAAGGCCTAAGTCAATGGCTCTAACTCAGGTAAGCACTCAAATATGCAAAGATTTTACCTAAGGAAATACCACGGAGGTTTGCAGTCTGTGGTGAACTTGCATGAGACAGACTTTAGTCAAGTGCACCCAGCTCTGCCTATTTTATTAAGATGTGACCCTTCTCCTGCTGCAAGCTCATCTCCTACACCATGATTTGCAGCCATTAATTGGTCTCCTCTAAGCTGACTAGCAAATCCATATACGACTGTAATTACCTGAATGTAAAATATTTAGGAAATATCTATCATGCTCTCGGAAGTCTCAGGTCATTGAAAGAAAGCCAATGAAATTGCAAACAGGCTGAAGGGATTGGCTACCAGGTACCTTTCCTCCCCCCTCCCCATCCTCTTGGCTCTTAGCATTTGTCTCTAGGGCATGACCAAATAGTGGCCATGTGTCATAAAGACATTTATCATGTAATTACAGCTTTAAGATCAGTTTCTGTTGATGTGAGATGATTACTTTGTATTTCACGCCTTTCAGGTTCCCAGCTGGGATTCAGAGGTTTAAGGACATGGGGTATATATTTTTTAAATTTATGAGATAGCCATTAATTTAATTAATTGGACCATAAGAGTTCAGTCAGTGACCAAATAAGAATCCTGTGAAACAGAGAGAACCAGATGTTTTATGAAGTTTTGATATTTTTGGTGTGGATAACTTGGCAAAGCAAAGGTCTTTGTTTCCTCCTCAAGGAACAGAACATTTCTGTGGAGTAAGAAAAATGACACATCAAAGTCATTGCCTGTGAAACCTGATCTTGGGATAAGAACATTGTTCAAACGAGGATGTTTTAAGCCTGGCTTAAATTGTATTGGTCTTCAAACGAGGATGTTTTAAGCCTGGCTTAAATTGTATTGTTCTTAATACATAAGATATGTTCTTAATACATAAATTGTGTTAGCAATAGCCCAGTGCCATTCCTATGTGGCTAACCTCACTGCCTGCATTCTAAAATCTGGGCTCAGGCATTGTAACTGCGATTCCTTGAGTTAATTTGGGGGTTTTCTGTTGTGTGTTTATGTGATTTTGTGTTTGCAGATCGATACCTGATTTGAATTATTGTGAGAAGGTCCCTGTCACCAAGGTGATCACAAAGCTACGTTTCCAGTGTTTTCAATGTTCACTGTATTTCTCTGAGCTTTCCTGAAAATGGATTTCCATTGAACTCCTATTTCTTCTGATATTGGGGTCAGCTTTTTTGACCGTCCTCACAGCTGTTAAAATTAATATATGCTGTTTTTAAAGGCTTCATTGAAACCTTTTAAGATTTTAGTGGAATGGATTTTAGCTTTCTTTCCATTATCTCCTAGGCTGAGATGCAGCAGGAAATCCAGGGCTGCAGCTGTGTCCAAGTTACAGCCAGACAAAATATTTTATGCTTCTCCGCTTTTACCATTTAAAGAATTCAGCCTGGCTCCTGTCCAGACAGAGCCCCAAATCTCAAAATTTACCAGGAACAGCTAAACCCATACAATTTACATTAAGGGTAGAGCAAGATGGAACTTCCTATCATGGCACAGCACTCACACTCAAGGCCTGCCTTGTGCAGAAGGGTGATTTGCTGTTCCCTGGCACTGGCACGCTTGCATGGGGGCATCAGACTGGCAGGAATCCGGAGTAATGGATCATGAATTAAGTCCAAAGGCTTCTTCCTGAGGTGGTGTTTGCTGGCAGAGCTCCTCAGCAGCAGCAGGCTCCTGTGAATGCCACCACGGTGCTTGTCTGTCATACCCCCAGCCCTGTGGTCACAGCCACCAGCCTCATCCACTTGAACATAAAAAGTCACATCCCATTGTGATGCACTGAGCTAGATAAACACCTCTCTGCTTTTCTTTCTTTGGGGAATGCACTTCCCTAGTGGAAATTATTGTGGAAGCATTAAAGCGGAGGGAGTTACCAAAACTAAAATCAGCAACTGTATTTGTCTCTTCTGTTGAAAGATAAAAATGCAAATTTGGCAGAGGACTGTAAAAGGATGAGCAAGCAGGCAGGTGGGATTTACACTGGGAGGAAAACAACGGCAGAAGTCTTGTGACAGCAGAGAAATTATATCTGGTTTTATCTGAGGGCACAGGCCTGGCCCTGGCTGCCCCAAGATCACTTTGCATGTTGTCAGCCAAGCTGTTCTCATGCTTAATTTACAGCTCACAAGGTTCACGTTCTGTCTAATGAAAAATCTCAGTAGGAACTTGCAGGAGAACACGGAACAGTGACCAAATTATTCACATGTCTGCAAGGAATGGAGAGCTCCTTTGGCCCAGAGATGCCCTGACGATGACTGGCACCAAAAGAGGATATCAGGGGCTTTGTGCTCTCTGGGTTTCTTTTGGGTTGGAATGTTTTGCTTAATGTGACACCAGTCCTCATCTTTTGCCTAACTCAATGTCACATTTGCACCAGAGCAGCAGTTAGAGAGGTCTGAGGAGCTCCCCTGGGAGCTGGATCCTCACCTTGGTGCTAAATGTTGCTTGGTGTGGGCAGTCACTAAGGCTACAAGTCATGTGTGGGGAAAGCAATAGGAATTGCCTTGACTGTTAATCATGTTTACTTCTTTTAAAGTTATAAATAAAATTTAAAAAAACCCAACCTGTAAATGTCTGTTTAGTTTGACACAAGCCTAGCAGAAAATGGGATTTTACTATGCCAATAAATATTATTGTTTGCCCTTTCCTTTGGTGAATGCTTGACTTTTAGGTAAATTTATCTTTGCGTGTCTTCATTTTAAAATGGTAATAAAAGACCCTGAACCCTCTGCGTCTTAGGAGTGTGTGCAACTGAGAACAAACCTCTTACAAACCAATTTCCATGCTCTTTTAGAAGCTGATACTGAAACATTCCATACAGTTAATATTTGATACCAACATGACCATGAAAAATTCAGCCACTAATAACTGAGATTTATTTATTTTCTACCATATAAATTGCCACTGCTGTTGTCCTAAAACTGTTGATGGATAGATTATCTGAAGTGGAAACAAACTCTCATTTGTTATGGGCTGGCTTGTGTTTATAAAAGGTATTTATGCCCAGAGGTGAACCCCAAGCGTGTACAGGAACGTGAACATCATGGGAACATCAGTCCTGAGCTCCTGCTGGTCCTGCAGGGGACAGAAATCAGTACAGTAAGGGAAAATTCCTTACTGTAGAGGCAATAATCACAACTGTTGCTTGTAAAGACAAATTCCTGCCAGTAAACTCTTCAGTGGTGCAGGTTTTGGCCCGTACTGCTCCTTTCTTACATCCTGGCACTGCACAAAATGGATTTGAGCATGTAACACCCACACAGTATCCTCATCTTGTGCCTGAATTAGAGATGCATATTTGTATTCTGTACTTATTAAAACAGGAGGAAAACATCCCAGCTGAATACCTACGTGCTCTGGATTGCTGTGCTCTCCCAAGGGCAATTACACTGTCCACTTAGAAAAGAGGTGTTATAATTCTTCCACATTTTCCATAGCATCAAAATTCACACTTGCCCTTGGAGGGCTTGCATTTGTTTCTGTGTGTCAGACCCAGGCAGGTACCAGGCTGGCATTTCTTCCTTCTAGATTTTAAAAGAAAATCTCTGTGTAATGGTCATACCCTCATCTTTATCTTTTTCTTTTCCTTTTTTTTTTTTCACCTCCTTCAAAAAAAAAAAAATAAAAATAACAGAGAAAGAGAGGCATCAAAAGCAATTTTTCATTCCCACATGCCTATGTGGTAAACCCAGATGTCAGGCTTTTTGTGGTGATGTGATTCATATCACTTCAGGGTAGGGTGTTAGCTCTGCATTTAGTCTTGCCTGGACTGTAACGAAGGACACCGATTACTCTGGTGATTCCAGCTAAGAGCTGCAGGAGAGGCATTAGAATACAGGAAATGTATAGGGGAATGCAATTTCAAAGTGGATGAAAAATGTGTGAGTGGATGAACATTCAGCGAGGTAATTACCGCTCAGGTTTAGTCCTGAATTTTCTTCTGCCTTACTCTAGGAAGAGCCTAATGGCCAGAGCTGAGTTTTTAATGGCAACATTTGGGCAAAAAGTATGGCTATTAGGTGAGCAAATGTAGCACTTTATCCTGGAGGAGAGGAGATCACCTTCGGTGTCAAAAGTAAAGGAGAATCAATTCAGCTTTGTGAGCTGTGAAAGTTTGCAGTGGGAAAACCTGGAGTGGTCTCACTCCGGAGGGAGGGGAGGGAAGATGGTGTCTGAGCCTGGCATGTGCTCAGCACAAAATACGTGTTCAGAGACAGCCAAATCCATTGGTCCCAGCCATCCTGGGGAAGTTTTTCCACACTCCCAACAGCAGGAAGAGACAATCCGTAATTTATGCGAACCCAAGTAATGCTGATCAAAAGAGGTACAAAGCCAAATGAGATGTGAGTGCCATTTTCATCACCAAATGGAAAGTGTTTCCCAATCAGCCAGTTCCTTAGATTAAAAATGAGAATTGTGGTGCCGGGTAAAGTCAAATTGTGGTCTCTTCAGGTAAAGTGAACCCTCCTCTTTCTGAAGAAAGCAGTTTCAATGAATCTGCACAATTAATCTACAACAATTAACAGGTTCCCGTGGCTTTTCTCAAGTAGGGTGGCAAGGACAGAGTCACTAAATGGGTGGAGTAAGAACATCATCATTTTTTATCCCAAGGCACTCCTGGGAAAAGCAGATGAGCTGCCTCTAGTTTTCCCTGTGGAAGGAAAACTTCTATTCTAGTCTTTGAAACATCTTCCACCTTTCTTAGACGCATTCCAATGAATCTGCACTGTCTTCATGGATCAAAACATTGGTGCTGTTCCTTCATACATGGCATTATTCAGGCATGCACTGAACCACCCTGTTCAGGTCCCTCTCTGCTATGGAATGGGGTTCAAATTCAATGCAGCTGAGGGAAAACCTCATCTTTGTCTCACAGGTCTAAAATATTTGTCCAAAGGAGGATAGTGAGCCCTGAATCTTCAGTGAGGAACTCTAGCTTTAATTTTTTCTTTAAAAAAACTCCTATAATAAAGTCATATCAAAATCATTGTGGCTCAAGTAAACCTTTTCACTTTACATAAAACCAGAATGTATCTTCTTTTATTCTTACTTTTCTGTAGGAAAAAGAGTGGAATGGAAAGAACAATGCCTGCTGTGGCTCTTCTCAGCTCTAGTTCTGCAAACCAGCGCAAACCCATCTTTCTGCACTGCCTTAATTGCTGGCAAAGCTTTTTATGGCCAGTTTGGACCCCAAATTGCAATTACCACTGCAGGCTTGAGGCTAACAGGAGGAACAAAGCAGAGAGCAATGGACACCACTCTGACTCTCCCATCTGATGTGCAGGATGAAGCCTGAGCTTGTCTCCTTCCAGGCTCCAGCTGGGACAGGAGTGGGACAGGAGCAGGGGGAACCTGACTGTGGCACAGATTTTGCATGGGAAGAGGCAGGAGGTCCCAGGTGTGAAGCAGGAGGAGCCACACTCCTGAGATCTGGCTGCCCCATGGGAAGTCCTAAAAGGCTGGATCACCCAGATAAATCCACCCAGATGTGCCTCTGGTTTTTAGTTTCACTGTATTTTTCAGCAGGGAGGGTCTGCTGCCATGACAGACACACCTCGAGGCATCACATCAGCAAAACCAGCAATATTTATTCCTCTTGTTATTCACCTTTTATTTCCATGAGCAGGCATTTGATTCCTCAAACAATCCCAATCCAAATGTCCTTAAAGTGAGCTGATGTACTGTACTTAATAGCCTGGTGACTTCTTGGATTAGACTGATCGAGCCAGTGATGAATAGGGTAAGTATAGTTAACAGCCATTCTTAAACAACTTTGAGTGTCATTAATTTTGTTATAGGACAGATTAATCTGAAATGTCAGGACTTGCTGTACTAGACCTAAAATTGTATTTTCAAACCAATTTTATCAGATTGTATTTCACTCTTGACACAAAATTCATTTACTTGCCTTAGATTGCAGCTTTTATTGTAATTGTATCAAATTAAATCAGGGCATTAGAACCACAGAAAAATAAGTTGAAGTTATAGGAGAATAGTTGCACTAAATTTCTTTCTACTTTCCTTGTAACGCATTTTTCTCCTTAAAACAAGGCCAAATACATGGACATTGCTACAGGTTAAGAAGAGATTATAACAGACTTTTGTAGATATGTAAATCATATGTAAATCACACCCAGACAGAGGACTATACCTACTCTGTGGGTTGTTCTATCTACAGAACAAAATACTTGCTTTTCTTTAGCAAATTTAATGTTTGTTTTGATGAAAGTCACAAATTAGATCCTAAAGCCAGTTTATTTAAGTCAATTTCAAACATACAAATAAAGAGCTATGACAAAAATAAACAGAAATTAATTCAGACCCCAGGAAGGCAGCAAACAGCATTATTAGCTCTCCTGAAACCTTTGAAATGCAGTTTAAGGATGAGTTTCTGGGCTTTGAAAAGGACCATTCCCCTCACCCCCAAGGGAATTCACTGCAGATAGCAAATAGCTAAATCAATAATCTGCTCATAGGCAAACTCTGCAGCAAAATGTGTTTGGACAGAAGCATTTCTGGAATAATTCTGAATTATGAATAAATTCGTAAAAGTACCAGTCAGTTCACAGATAATTCATGAACTGAAATAAGGGCAAAATTTGTCGAATAAATTATTCACTACAAATAGTTCCTAAGCTCTCCAAAGTACTATCACACTTCATTTATCTCTTGCCTTAGGGGTAGATAAAAATACTCAGAAAAAATTATATCTAACCTGAATTTTTACCTAAAAAATTTAAGCTACGACATCTCCCTTTGCTGTACTTTTAAGGCTAAGAATATTGCCTAACTCTGCCTTTTATTTCCCCTCCACAGAAACCATATTTTACGTCAGGGGTCTCTGGTTTTTATCTCGCAATCAGAGATAATATGGTCAAGAAAGAGCAGTAGATGCAGCTGCAAATTTTGTGCACCAGATTAGTGAATAGCAAGTGAATTTTCAAGGTTTCCATTCAGAAAAGGAAAGTCATTGGAATCAGAGAATCATGGGATGGCTTGGACTGGAAGGGACCTAAATTCATCATTAGAGGGACATCAGCACATGTAATTCCTGGCAGCAATATCAGGACTACAAAAAATGGCTTTTTTACTCTGTGTTGACTCAAACCAACATTGTGGCTGCTATAAAATAAGAAGGAGAAAAAATATTCAAGAAAGGTCCAAATTGGACAAGAAGGAAGAAAGGATCTTTCCAGATGTAGGCAGATGTTGGAAAACTGAGGTGTGTACTGGTGTATCAAAAACTTACAGAAATGTGAAATGTTTGGGATTCTGCCCTGGCTATTCAGGATGAATCCTGGTAGGAATATTTTGTGTAAGAAGGCTGGTGCAGCAAGAACCAGTTTGAGCTTGTGATCTTCTGATTTTACAGCAGGCAACTTTAACTCTTCGTGTCAAAGGAGGGAAACAAGGCAGTGAAATTCAGAGTGAGCAAAATGACTCTGAGCTGTGCTTCCAGGACAAGTTTCAAATCCAAAGGAACCTCAAAAACAAAACACACCAAAAAAAAAAAGAAAAAAAGGAAAAGGAAACAAACCACCACACAATTCAGAATTTGCACATGGGACAGGTTGTACTGGGTTTTCCTCTTGGACCCCTGAAAGGGCAGCACCCAGGGAAGTGTATAAACACATGGAAAAGTTTTTCCTCTTCTCTGAGGTCGCATTAAATGATAGCAACCCCAGCCTGCAGCCTTTCACATGCCACCAGGCCAATGGTCCCTGACAGACCTCAGCAGCATTCTCCAGGGGAAGAGCTTGGTAGGCATTTAACCGAGTGCCCGGCTCTCCCTGCTTCACCAAACAAAAACTAAATTAGACGGGTCAAACATCGTCGATCTAATCTCACTGTGAGCTGAAAGCACAGGAGCTCTGCTGCCACCAGAGCAGAGCAGAGCCTGCCGTGACCCCACCATGAACTGGAGGGGATGGGAGATCTCCAGCAGGTGCAGTCGGGGAGGACTCAATGTCGCATTCAAGTTTATTCTTTGTACGGTTCTGAGAATGGCGGGATTGTGTTTTGAATCCAATACCCCGGGGCTTTCACTTGCTTTCTCACAATTACCTGTGCGAGAAGAAGGGGAGGAAAAAAAAAAAAAGGAAAAAAAGAGAGAATTCTTCTGTGGCATAGCAGGAACGGTCAAGGGCAGTTCAGATTAAAGACCATGATTGGCACAGGCTGCGGAGAGGCTAAGCCAACAAAATAAAAAATAGAACCGTCCTGTTTAATAGAAACAAATTGCTCTCCACTTCTCCCTGACACAGATAGTGGGGCCATTTGTACCTGCTGCCCTTTGTTGGGAACAACGGCAAGGAAATGCACTCGTCCTGAGCGGAATAAAATTCTTTTTGTTGCATTTGGCTATCTCAGCCCACAGAACAAGCAGGGCAGTTAAGTAGTTGAGCTTCCTTGTACATTTGTTTGATTAAAGGTCTGTAACACTGGCTCAGGTAGAAACAGCTCAGCTGCATGGAGCAGCAATGAATGAAAGGCTTGTTAGGGAGCAGCCAGCGAGACACGGCGGAGCTGCCTTCGGAATTACCTCTGAATAGGAGCTTGTTGTTTTGCTTGTTCCCCTCAGCATGGAAGGACAAAACTGTACATTTGAAATGACATGCGATGAGATCTGGGCTGGTTTGCATGTGTATATTGGGAAAACTGCTAAAAACCAAGGCCAGCTCTTTTGCAAGTCAACCCATGAAAACAAATCTCCTTCAGATGTCCCCGAGTGCTCCAGGTAACATTAGCATTTCCAAAGGTCGGAGTGGAGTGTGTTAGAGCGTATTTATGAACTGACCAAATAGAAGGCTTTAATTTTGGTCATAAACGGGCTGGAGAAGATCCAACCAGCTGCCTAAGTGATAAAAAAAAATAAATCCAGTGTTTATTTGTGTTATTTCCTGGTTTTATAGGGACATGGCTATGAGTGGCAGGTCTCTTACAGTATAAAAACCACTCCAGCTTTAGCAAAACCAAACTCTCAGGTTTAGCAATAGCTGCCTCAGCTGCCTCGAGCTCCATCAGCTCCCCTCAGGTAACACTCAGCTGCCAGCACACAAACAGCTCATCTGTTTTGTTGAACTGATGCTGCAGTGAGTATGTAAAAGGCTGTATGTGCATACGTCATGCAAATGTTGCCTGAATTCTTCTCTCCGTTTTGCTGTGTAAATGGACTAAGTAAAAAATTGCCAATCAAATATCCAGTGTCACAACTAATAGGCAAAACAACTCCTTACAACATGTATGTTACAAAACAATGCTTTAAAAATCTATTTTTAAGGCATATTTTAGATGATTTTAGGAGGAAAAACTAATACGTGATGCACACTTGAAATGTGGAAAACTTTAAAAACTTAATCTGTAAAAGTTATATTAGTAAATCAGCTCCATGTGCATAAAGTACAATATAGATACATTCAAATGTCTTGCACCATTTAAGATTAATCTAAACCAGGCTTTTTGTTAAGATTTACAAGGTTTAGTTATTATTGCTGTTTTTAAAGCAGAGAAAAGCTTTCCTTCAACATTTTACTTGCCATTTCTTCCTTTGGCTTGTCAACAAAAACTGGACAATTTGCTGTTTTTTCATATCTGTATTTCTATGAACCACAGGCACGTAACAGAATCCATAAATCATCATGGATTGTAATATTGTAATTCTGGAATTTCTGGTCTGCTGGAATAGGATGTGTTAGAAATCACCAGCACCAGATGGGGCAGGAGCCTTTGGGCCTTTCTGGCATAAGGGACATATAAAAAGGGTAGGCAGCACTTCTAGATTTTGTTGTCTGTGGAAATGTGACCTGGAAAGCTGCAGGACCATGCTAAACAAATCAGTCTGACACTCTGTGAGGGAGACATGAACATTTAATAACAGAATATTTTTGATTCTATGAAGAGATAGCAACTAAACCACTGAAGAAGGAAGACACACAGAAATGGGATAACATTTTCCAGGTATTCCTAATGCTCTTAAGGCTCTGATCTGTATCTGGAGGTGCCTCCCTGGATGTCAGCTCTGTGATAAACTGCTCTGAGAGGTATCTTACATTTTGAATGTATCCTTGAGTCTCCTCTTTCATTCACCTAAACTCAGAGTCCTTGTGCTCTTCAGTCTCTGATGGAAAATGTCAACTGTAGCATCCACTCTCAAGCAACTCTTTTTTTCTCAGGAACATTTCCTTCATTTCACTGAATATCCATTTCTTTCATTCTGATTTCTGGATAGGAAAGGCCTCCCTCCAAATTATACCACAAATGCAAACTAGAAAACTACACAGCAAGGAAAGGAGGAGATAATTTTGGTGTGTTTCGTTGCATCTTGCACCTGCAGCAAGATTTTGTCTTAGGTTTGGAAGGTTTGGAAGAAAATAGAGGAATGCCAAAAAAAGGGGTGATGGCATCTAAAACCGCTGTTAAAGAAACAAACCTCTCTTAGATTTGCACTCCAAATCAATGCCCGTTTTGAGCTGATTTCATGTTTACAGAACCTGATTGAAGGGCCCCCATCACGGCCACAGCGAATTTCATCGGAATACAATGCTGCCTTAATGAAGCAAGGCATACAGCTAATGGTGATTTGGTTGGGCTCAGAAATGGATAATTTGTTATCAAATCCTTTAATAGTTCATGCTGAAGTTTCTGTCATTACTTGTTGCTCCTCTCAATCTTTATTATGACAAACCCTTTAAAAATGCTTAGGTAGAAAAAAGTGCCCATTAATCCTTTCAAGGAAAGGCCGCCGGTACCAGATTAAGTCAAGCTGGCATCTGAAACTATTCTTTTCTTTATGACACATAGTAAGTGGTGGGTAATCCACATCTTAATCTCCTTGTTGCACAGCTTGGTTTATGGTAACCGATACTCCTGTGACTGCTGCAGACTCCTATTGTGTTACCTTGGGCAGGCAGCTCTTCTTCCTGTTTTTTCCCCCTGGAATGTCTGATAAAGGCACCCTTGAAGTTGACCATAGTCTCTTGAGAAAGTGCTTTTCAGAGAAAATGTGATTTCTTTAAAGTTGTATTTAAGTTACTTTTGGGTTTTCCCCTGGGCAAAACCTCGGACAATATTTCTGCTCTCCTCCAACTCATGAATTTCATTGCTAATTTAAAAGAAAAACTCTAAAAGAAAAACTCTTCTAAATCCTCCATTCTACTCCATAACTTTCTCTGAGCTGCAGTTATACTTTGTGTCAGTGCTTAAGTATGAAGAAGAAAACTACGGCTCTGCAAGGAGTGAAATTTAACTTGACCAGTACACAAAACATGTAAGTACCAGGTATTTTAGCTTGAAATGGTTGTGTTTCACACAACTGTCTAAGTGATGCAACATTTTGAACTGTTTTCCTGCTTGATATTTTAAAAATCCCCCTTTCCCTGCTATGGAAACAGGTATTTGCTACAACTACTATTTTAAAGATCAAGAAAACAAGGCCAGGTGAAGTCATAGTTCCTGTCAGAACTTCCTCAGCTCCGTTTGCTGTTCCCAAAGTCACTGGAAAAACTGAAGCATTTTAACAAACAGCTGCAAGAAACACCTCTGTCCTTATTTTTGGTATTTTATGACTTAAGGCACACACCTTCCCTTTTTAGAGGATGGATCCTTGATGTGTTCTTTCCAGCAAATGCAAATTTTAATGAATTTTATTAAATGGAGAGATGTTCTAGATAACTCTGGAAAATACACCAGGAAAGCAAATAGAAAGCTCATGGTGAGCTCAGTTTTTGACTTCAGAACAATTCTACTCCACTGCCTGGACCTGGAGCTTGGCCCTGATGCTTCAGACCCCTGAGGGCCACGCCAGGGGATCCCAGAATCACAGAATAGATGGGGTTGGAGCACAGCAGAGGAATGTTTGTCTGGTATTTTGGACATTGAAGTATCACAGTGAACTTTGTAAGAACTTCTTGACTCCAGTGTACAGTATTTCTGAAAATCTCTGTGAAGGTACAAAACCTCAGTGATCTGATTAAGACACCTAAATTCTCAAAAATATTATTTTTCAAGTAGAGTTATAAAAAAATGTTTTACCTTAGAGTTAAACTGAAATGCATTCTTCCATCTGGCTGAATAGAGTGGGACAAGAGTTTGTGTTTAAATATCTGCTGAACAGAGATAGAGGTATTAATGTAACTAAAATGAAGCATTTCAAAAACTCTTCTGAACTGGAGCCCCTGAAAGAATCCCCTTAATATTAAATTGCCAGCCCACAAGGAAAAAAATAAAAGGGCCATACTGTAAATCAGATTTTGGAGCTCATAAAGGTTTTTGTAAAAACTCAACGTCTTGATTTGTGCTCAGCTACTTCAAAGTTCACATATTTCTTATTTGAACTTTGCTAGGTGCAGTAATTTTCCTCTCGCTCAGGCTGGATTGGTTCTGCTTATTCAGATCTCATTAATTACAAGAAACTGGACTCATGCTCACATATCCCATTCACCCATCCTGCCCTCAGGCCAGTCAATTTATCTGGCATTTAATGAGGAGTTTTAGATTTTGCAAGTTATCAGAAGTGGGTTCTGAAAGTGTTAGCTCATGAATTCTAAATAAATGGGCTACTCTGGGGCTTGTTTCAAAACAGCACAGCAGCTCCTCAGTCTCTGTTAAATGAGTCTAAAATGCTCTGCAGAGTCATTCCAAAGGTGCTTTCTTTTTTGGACTTGGAGAATGTTGCCACTATCAGCTTTAACCTCTTTCAGTTCTGTGAGAACTTCATATGTGCTCTGATACTTTGTGCATTTAATTACCCAGTTTTTGGATAATTTGATATATCAGTATTTTTTATCCCCGCCCTGCCAGCTGAAGGGGGCTTCACTTAACAGCACTTCCAGCAATAACTCAGTGCTATTTTCTGGGCTGGTTATTTCGTATCCATCAGGTTTAGCCCAGGCCCAGAGCTAAATGAAGGCCATAACAATCTCAAACACACATCAAAATCTCTTTCAGGTGTGTATGATGTGTCTATTAAGCACATTAGCACCATACTCTTTGAAATAAAGTTAATTTCAGCCTGAAAAACCAACCTTTGGATACCTGGAGTGGTTGGCTCTGTATCTTCTCAGCCTTTGGGAAGCCACCTGTGGAAAGATGCTTGGGATTTTGAGGCAACCACGTTTTCCAGTGTGAACCCCACTCTCCTTACTAACAGACAATTCTCTTATGTAGACAGGTTCCTGTGTTCAGACTTTTGTCAAGTCTCTGGGGAAGATGAGGGACACTCTCCATCCATCCCATGGTGTTCTGCTCCAGAGACCAGTGCAAAACCTCTCCTCTTTTGGGGAAGGGCGAGTTCTGTGTCCTTCCCTCCATCCTCTGTTGGAGAGGTTGAACCCGAGTGGATTAGAATGAACACCTTTAATTCCTCACACACCTTCCAGAGAAACAGAACCACTTCTTTTTCTCTAGCAAAACCAATTAAAAAATGGGGAAAATGTAGCAATATTTTAAGAAGGTGTTTAGTGTGAGGCCCAATACTCTGCTGTAACAAAACAGTGCCCAGTTCAGTCCTGCTTTCCACATGATGCTGTAACTGAGCAGTTTAGCAGCCATTAGCAATTTCCTATTGTTATACAAGATTAGTTACAGGTAAAACAGCCCCTCTGGACCAAAATCAAGCCTGAAGCCCTGTTAAAAGCATCCCGTATGATCCCAGGATAAAAGGCTTCTTTTCAGTACTTGTAAATACGTGCATGGGGATGTGTTTTATTTTTGTTCTGGAAGAAGAGCTGGTTTCACCTGAGCTCTGTGCCCAGAAGAAGATTGCCATCTATAGATAACTGTCCCCAACTGCACGTCCCTGTGTCAGCTGTGGGCTGGGCTGTCAGCGGGAGGGGGAGATGTGCTGTGCCCTCCTGGGCTGGGATGTCACTGCAAACACAGCTTCTGCCAAGAATTCTAATTCACTGTATAAAAGTGGCAGTTTATACGTGAAAATGACTGAAAGTCTCTTTTTTTTTTTCTTTTTTTGCTAGTTGTGCAAAACCACTGAAAATAATTGTTGCCAATCCAGGAACATTTCAAGTACCCTGCAAACACACTCTGATATTCCTTTCCATTTATTTGTGCTCTCTTTTTGTGTAGACAGCGTGGAAAAAAAACAACCAAAAGAAAACAAAAGAAAAAATAAATCCATGGTAATTCTCAACCTTGTCCAGTTTAGAGAGCAAAAAGCTGAACGTGTAGGACATCACTGGGTCTCAGATGATCTGCAGGTGTAATCCTCAGGCAGAAATAACTGTTCCAAAGTTATAAGTTGTTCCAAGAGAGAAAGGAAAGGAAAATTTAGTTAAATCCACACATCAACACTGAGCATGTGTACACACATATATACTCGGACAAAAATGGTTATTTGCCATTTTAAAAACACGTTATGGCCTCAAATCAGTATTTGCTTGACTGTTTGCTTGTATAAAGTGGAAATATTTTCTGCAAGTATTGTCAAGTAAAAGATTTTCCTCAGGACACCGAGTTCTGGAAAAGCTGGCTGGGAGTGGCAAGAACAGCTTAAGCTATAAAGAGAAAAAAAATTAAATAAAAGTACATTTAAAATGCAATATATTTTCAATGATCTGGTACTAAAAAATTAGTGACCTTTACTTTAAGCCAATTAGAACTTCTCAGAAAAAGTTCTTTTTGCCTTCTGGCAATATCTTGAAAATTTCAGAATGAACAATTCCAAACTAACATTAGTATAACACTAAAGCTGGTGATTTCAATGAGGCACGAAGAAACCTTCAGTATAAAGAGAGGACCCCATACAACTAAGTGTAAAAACTATTTCTAAAAGAACACTTAAAAAGAATAATTTTAGTTTTAAAAGTGCCTGTTGCAAGAACCAAGTGTCCTTTTTCTTGCCTTTGATATGCATCCATACGGCAGCAATATGTGAAATTTGTGAAATGGTCCAAGATGAATACAAATCAAATTACTTTGCTCTTGTCAATCCACAAATCTTTCATCTTTTCCCTGGCCGCCTTTTCTTGCTACATTTCCTTTATCTCTGCTTGCAGTTTTAAGAAGTGAATGGCAAAAAGTCATCTCCAGTTCATCTGAAGATAAAACCCATTAAGCTGTTGTATTCACATTTAATTAATGTTTTCCAACTCTCATTTCCTATTTGCCTCCTGAAAATCTTGCCTAAAGTGCTATATGCCAAATAAAATAACTCAGGTAAGGGATATCTGATCCGAATGTTTCACAGGAGATGACTGGATAAGATAACTCTAAGGAGTTGATCATTTTTATTATTTGTGGACAGCCTTTCTAGCCGAGTTCATTCGCTGCAGACAGACTCTTATCCCTCAGGGATGAATGCTGCAAACTGAGCCTTTCCTTTTATTTTTCAAGCGTTGCCTGGTGCTGATACAATTGAACTTTTATCTTTATTAATTCAGAGGGTGGCCAGTTACCCCGATAAATCAGGGGCTAAAATGAGATGAAAAGCACCCATTTCTGCAGATCAGGCAGCACTTTCCAAGGCTTTGCAAACATTAATTCGAGCAAGACACAGAGCATCAGCTCCCAGGCTGGGAAAGAGGGGGATTTTCATTTTGTGGGCACAACGAGGTGAGGCTTGTCCTGGAGGTGACAGAGGTGGCCGGGGACAAGGGGTTGGGGTTGTGTCTCCAGAGCTGGAGCTCCCCACGCTCGCAGCCTGTGTCTGGGGAGACACAATAAAGACGCTCTTACACCTGCCAGGTTCAGCAGAAAGGAAGGAATAATGGACTTTATTGTTTACATTATTTCATTCTTATACACGTCCCAACTCCACAAGGGATTGGAGAGCATGTCACTTCCTTCTCAATCCCACTGGAGAAGAAAGGTGCTCATCAAAGCTCTCCTATCACAAAAGGAATGAAAAACAGAAAATACCGTTAAGTAAACACTGGCTATTATTTACATGAAACTGTGTGAAAGAATCTGACTCCAAGGTTAAAAACAGAAGGCTTACAAAAACCAGGGCAACAGCAGCCATCAGTGGCAGCAGCTTCTGGAGCTGGGGCGTGGAATCCTCCTTCTGTCAAGCAGAGCAGAGAATACCTGTGTAATTAGTGGCTGTGTTTGTGCCCTGCTGCTGCTGCTGGCACCGAAGCACAAGGGAGAGCATTGAAGCAGCGGGGCAAGGTGATGTCCGGGGCGGGGGGGAAGAGACAGCGGGGATGGAGAGCTGGGATTAAAAACCAGAGGGATGGGAAGGGGGGCAGACAGCAGCCAGCAGGGGCAATCTCAGTCTGGGATCTAGGTACGGCCCAGATGAAAGAAAAATAACAGGTCTGAGTTTTATACTGTAATATTTGTCGCAGCGCGGCTCAAACCGAGCAGTTTTGCTGCTGTGTGTTCAGAGCAGGGTCCTCACTGGAGTCTCTGGAGTGAAAGCCAGGCAGGAGCCAGGTAGAAAATACGAAATGCTGGTGACAGCAGCGAGGAGAGCACTGCAGAGTGGGCAGATGACTCGTGAAAATAACATAAGGACAAAATATATTTGTATACATATCTATGCACACACACACACAAAGTGAGCATGCTTGCAGCGCTGAATTTTTATTTTTTGCTTTCATTGCCAGCTATTTTCACTGTTTTATTTCTACATTTGAGCCAATCACACAGAATTAGGGTACTGATAGAAAATAATCTGAAATCCCCCCCTATAAAATAACTCTTCAGTCATCTCAGGCTCCTTCTCTTTAGGTTTAAGAATCTTAATTCTTTTACAAACAAGAAGTCAACAGATTGGAAAATACCTCCTGTAATTAGTAACCTGCAAGGGTTTTTCACCATCCTCAAACATTTTTTCCCCAGTGATCACTGCTGTTTATGATCTTTATAACACATAATAGATTTTAGCGTGAGTTCTTGCTACAGAGATTTTTCACAGCATTAACTTTATCACTTAACCTGTGTGCAGCAGCATCACATTGAGTTACCGTTTGTCCACATTTTATTCATTAAACAAGAAACACTAGGCCTTTAAAACCCAGGTAAACACTGTCCAAATTATCTGGCCTTTAGTTTAATACTGCTTATAGGCTGTAATTAAAAAACCCCAAACCCAACTTTTATCAAGCTGCTGGGTCAACAAAATGCTTTTCAGGCCACAGGATTTTGATGTAGGGAGTAAATGTACACATTCTATGGTACATTCTATTCTTTTTTCACTCTGTAGAGAGGATCATCCCAGATTAAGCTGTGTTTTCTGACCTTGCAGAACTGACAGCATGATTTAATAGCCATTAGAGAAAAACGCCCCCAACTTTCTTCTGATTTTTGTGATTAAATATTCATTTCTTGGTGGATTTGCCCTGCTACATTGCAGCACAGCTAAGCTGAACAAATTGAAATGATGTGCGTGAAATCCCATTATAACCAGTGCTAAATCCTGATTTAACAACTGGAAATTTCGCTGCTGTGCCCCCAACACCCAAGAAAGCAGCATTTTTTAGGAGGCATGGACCCCTCTGTTTTCATCAAAGTCCTGTTTGGCAATGGGATGGAGCAACTTTTAGCTGTTCACTGAAGCTGGGTACCTCAATTAGCTCATGTGCAGTTAATTAAGCACAGTGGGTTCTCTGTCCCACTTGTAGCAGTGTGGTGTCCGTGAGTGTTGGATCGTGCCCCTTCCATGCATGACCCAGCTGTACAGGACCCCCAGCTCCATCCCTGCCATTCCTGGGGTCTCCTGCTTGCCCAGCTGGCCGGGAATCGAGGCTGCCTCCTGTCGAACAACAACTCCTGTCAGGTCCTTGGAATCAACAGGGAATTACTGAGAGCTCCACGCGGTGCCGCGAGGTCATTTCAGACGAAGGGATCAGTCAGGATTTCATAAAGTATTTATTTAGCTGACAAAGGAATTCCCAACCTCCCTTTCATGTACGTTTGAGCTGATGCTAAGTTTCCGAGACAAGGCTCCGATTGTGGCTGTCACCAAACAATGACATATTTCTTTTCTTCTCTTAAATTCTCTGTATCATTCTATATAAGAGGGCAATTTGTCTGTCATGCAGCTAAAACAGGGCCCACTCACTGCCCTCATTAAACTGACAGCACAGTTATTAGCAGTAAACGAAGCCAACAGGCAATGAATTTAGCCACTGTTTTATGGCGAGCACCAGTGAGATTTTTTCAGTAATTAATTTGATAAATATATTAATTATGAATTGAGTTGACAGTACGATCAGATTGTCAGCCTTCCAGACAGGCTCTTGTGATAAGTAGCTTTGTGATGAAGTGGTCGGATTTCAGTACCTGTCATCCTCCGGTGTCAGTCTCTTATCACTGTCCCGGCCATTCACTCTGTAATTTCCTGTGTGTTGTAATTAAATGGTGGCTTTCTGATTGGAAGTGACTCCTCAAACTTAATCTCTCATTCTCTCAGAATATATTGTTTAAAAGTTTAAAAAAAAAAAAAAAGACTCTTTGTTTTGGTGGTTTTTAATGTTGAAAAAGGAGCTTTGAATTTTGCGTTTGGTTATTGCCCCAGTGGGTGTTTGGGAATGGTGGTGTTGCCTTTGCTCTTTGCTCCTGGCATCAGATGGAGGAAGCATCCATGCTCTGCCACTGGCACAGTGAGTGGGGCAGGAGGAGATGAAACCACGGGGAAATGCCAGACCTGTTCTCCCTCTCCTCCAGCCCCAAGCAGGGAGCAGCTCAGCACAGTCTGGAGGACTTTGGGAAGGGTCACTGCTGGTATCTCTTGCCAGATTTTCTTTTTTCTTTTTTTTTTTCCTTTAAGAAATTAATTAGGAACAGTGCCTGAGGTCATTTGGCTCAGGAGATACACGTCAAGATAAGATATTTCAAAAACACCTCCTTAATAATTTAATATCAGGTTGGAATTTGGAAGCATGATAGAGAATTGTTTGGAATTGCAAATTTAAGCAAGTTAGGAAGAACTCATAGCAGATGAAAACAAGCAGCATCTATCAGGATGAGTTCTTCTGTTGTTGCTTAAGCCTATCAGAAGAACCCCAAACCTGCATTACCAAATGCAGCAGATGACTCTCTGCTTCCAGCTGCCTCATGTTGAAGGCAAAGGGTGACCTTGGGACTGGGGACTGCTGCTGGTCCCATGGAATCCTAGGGTCACATTGTTAGGGTGGGTTGAGCAACTCAGGATGACCCAAGCCTGCAAAAACTTCAGCGTGCGCTTAATTTTAACATGGACACATGTTGTCCCATAGAAGTTTTATAATAAATGTGTTTAATTTTAATTTTGTACCATATCCTGGGCTGTATCAGGAGCAGCTGGACCAGCAGGTCAAGGGTGAAGATTCTTCTCCCCTGCTCTGCTCCGGTGAGACCCCTCCTGCTGTGCTGTGTCCATCTCTTGGCTCCCAACATCAGAAGGACATGGATCTGTTGGAGTGGTCCAGAGGAGACCATGAAGATGCTCCAAGGGCTGGAGCCACTCTGCTCTGGAGCCAGGCTGGGAGAGCTGGGAGTGCTCCCCTGNCTGCAGAAGAGAAGGATCCAGGGAGACCTCAGAGCCCCTGCCAGGGCCTAAAGGGGCTCCAGGAGAGCTGGAGTGGGACTGGGGACAACGGATGGAGGGACAGGATGAAAGGGAACGGCTTCCCACTGCCAGGGAATTTGATACAGAAAGATTAGACAGTTAGATAAGACAGTTGGATTGGATATCAGGAATAAATTCTCCCCTGTGAGGGTGGGCAGGCCCTGGCACAGGGTGCCCAGAGAAGCTGTGGCTGCTCCTGGATCCCTGGCAGTGTCCAAGACCAGGCTGGACAGGGCTTGGAGCAGCCTGGGATAGTGGAAGGTGTCCCTGCCCATGGCAGAGGTGGAATGAGATGAGTTTAAGCTCCCTTCCAGCCCAAACCACCCTGTAATTCTAAGATTTTTACATGCCTGTGCTTTAATTTTAAGCACATACCCAGAGTAGTTCTGTGGGGAAACTCATGTCCATGTACAGGAGCTGTCCAGGTGTCACATTCCTGCCCCAAACCAGAGCACCGTTTTTATCAATATCCCACTTTTCACAGGGCAGAGCATCACCAGTAACTCACCAAATCATCACTGAAGTGTGAGCTGGTCTCTGCTGGATCTGGCAATGCTTGTCCCAGCTCTGCCACCAGCACGTTGCACCCTTGGCTCTCCAGGTCTCCCTGAGCACTCCTGAGCTCCCTGAGGCTCCTTCAGAAAGCTCAAGCCCTTTGCTAAAGCTGGGCTAGGGGACTCGAGGCTGTGTTATAGAATAGCAGGTGAGCTAGACCCACATCCTGGCAGTCAAAGTGAAGACCAAAATAGGTCACCCAGAGCTGAAACAGGGACCTACTGCCAGGATTTGCATTCCATCCTACAGCCCCAAGCCCTGCAATGAAGCATTCAGAACAGTCTTTCTGAACTTCTCAACAGGGACAGTCTTTATGGATTATTTAAACATAAAAATATACAGCTTTCTGGAAAAGAACCATTTTAGCCCTTGGGGACTCGTAGTAGCTGTGGTGTTGTAGGAAGATCTATAATTGAGCATGCTAATACTGATATGCTATTGTTTGAGAGAAATTTCACCAGGCATGAGCCCATAATGCAAATTATGTCTTAAAAGGAACAATTTAGGGACTCTATTCTATCATTTTACTGATTTGTAGATGCTTCGAAACTACAATCCAAAGCAAGCATCTACTCCATACTGGTGGAGAGATTACTGCTCACTATTAAAGGTGCTTTAAATTTTGCCAAGTATTTTATTCCAGCCAATTCCCATAATCACGTCAAAAGCATATTTTAAGCAAACCAGTTTCTTTATGAAGAATCTCTTCCTAAATCTGATAACCCAAAATGAGATCATTGCTTACTAAAACCACAAAAAAAATCTTAGTTAATGCTAATTAAAGTGGTTTTAATTGTCTTTTAAAATCAGTATGTGCCTATACTCTGTTGCTTTGAGTAAAACCTGTAATGTCTTCGCCTACATGCAAAGTTTCCATAATGGAATTGCAATTTCTCAGTAAGCTTTGAATTTTCTTGTAACTGGCTGTGTTTGGAGTTTTATAGCCAATGCTCTTGATTTCTCACATAGCATAAGGCAGTACATTCAATAAAAAATTTATGTGATGGTTCAAAAATGGTAAGAAAAAAAATAATGGCACCTGACACGCTCGTAAGGGTGATTAGGTGTCTCTCTCAGCAAGCTGAATATTTTTCTTCTAACAGCTTTTTCCCTGTATTGAATAATGTCAAGTTGTTCCATATTGTCACTTCCTTACTTTTGGGGCTGTCACTGATAGAAGTAATTCCTGAGAAAAGCTATGAAGGAATTGCACCCCGATAGATGAATTCGGAATTTTTTTTCTTTATTTATGGTATGTTTTTTTCTCTTAAACATAAGCTTTAACCGCAGAGCAAGATTTGCTTTCTGGTAAATGAAAAAAGTGACTTATTCCTTAGAATAAGACTGGGGCAGGCCCGCGAGGAAATACATCTTTATCGTGTCTGAAAAATTCTAAACCAAACTGATTACGTGTCACTTGATAAAGTGCTGGAGAAGAATTATAGGTGTATTCCTGTGCCCACTGAAGCCAACCTGAGCTCTGCAGCAGCAGCAGCAGCAGCAGCAGCTCCCGGAGCATCCCCTGTGCTCCCAAGCTCCGGGTGCAGCGCGGCACTGCCCGCGATCCAAGTTGTGAGGAGATCGTAATTACTCAGCAAGGAAAATGCTCAGCATTTCCTGAGCGAGTCTTTAATCCTAGTTTGAAGTCATTGCTGCCATTGTAAGGTCCAAGTGGAAACTGTGGTGCTTTTGTGCATCTGTCAGGCGCCGCTGCTTATTAGGGAATCAGGAATGATAAATATGCCGAGCGCTTTGATGTGAGTATCAGCTTGAACTCCTCCAGTGCTCAGGTAGAAAGCAGCTGAAGCTATTGTTTTCATCCTGCATGAAAGGTTGAACAGATGCTTGAAAATAAATAGGACCTGATAAAATGATAAAAATCCTGGGATGAAGAGTGTGGCCTCTGTTCTCAGCGCCCGCTGTGCACCCAGGCCAAACCCGAGTTGATACACAGCTCCGAGGGCTGGACAGAGCTGCTGCCTCAGTAACAGCAACATGCAGCCACAAGAGTAACAAAATCCACCTTGCCTGTCCAGATTAAATGCTGATCTTCATCTTCAGAGGGCCAAGAGCAGAAAAGCTTTGCAGTATCAGCTCCATCATCCTCAGGGATGAGGGTGCGGGGCTTTCCTCCGAAGAGAGAGATTACAGCAGCCAGCACAGCCCCAGGGTTCAGCTCCTGCATGAGACACAGACCAGTCAGGTCTGTTTGTGGCTGAATTAAGGACCCAAAGGAGTCTTGAGGCACCCAAAGAGAAGTGACCTAGAAATTTGCTGTTTCTGTTTTTGTCTGCATAGACCCAAGCGGGGCTGTGGAGAGTCACCCCCAGCAGCTCTGGGTCAGGCAGAATGAAGATCAGAGAGAAATAACCATGCAGAGAGGATCACACACAAGCTGGCCTGTGATCCTCGCTGGAGAGCATCAGGATGTGTGCAAATTCTGCTTCTCAAATATTTGATCCTTCTACAAGGCTGTCTACGCCTTTCTTTCTTTTACTTTCCACATCTTCATTTGTGCTCCCTGACCAGCAGTGGAGCAGCCAGCGCCTTCCAGAAGTCCTTGTGGCAAGGCAGGGACAGCAGTTACCCATCCTCATCCTGCTGAATGGGCCACTTACCATCCCCATTCCTTGTTAATTAAAGGCATTAACAGCAAATCTCCGAGATTTTGCCTCTTGGCTAGAGCAGAATGTACAGTTTGAATGCAAAGTGTACAGTTTGAGTGCTTTTAATAATGCTTTCAATGAGACATGCAAGGTGTGAGGAGGAACTAATGCTGGTGCTGAAACAGCCTTGTAGAAGCAGCCTCTCCTCCTGTTGCTTCTGTGCTCGTGTTTCTTAAAGCAGATTGTGACTTTTCTGAAATATAATTCTATTTTCTTGCTCCACCAACAGCTGAAATCCCTATCTGTTTGCCTAAACCCCTTAATAAATGCTTGCCAGCTTGTGAGTAACAGGTCAGTGGCACTTCTGACCACAAGAAATGGATGAAGATGATCTCTCAAACATGTTATGCCATCTGATTTTTACATTATAGGTCCTAAAATTGCTGTCTGCCTCACTCTTTGTAATCTGTGTGTATGTAATCACCATCCAACTCACCCATACCTATTTATCATGTGAGTTTTTCCCCACGGAGAACAGTGGAAGGGCAGATGGAGAACCATCCTTCTCCACCTTCCTGCTGGTCACCAGCAGCACACCCACAGAAATCCTGTGAGCTCTTAGCAGGGGATTTTGGAATGAAATTGCAGGCCAGTGGGACCAAGGAGAGAAAAAAAAAATAGAGAAGAGCACAAAATGAAAAGGTTTTCTCCTTCTTTATTACTAGCCATAAGCAAATTAATGTAATTGTCTCATTAAAATGAATGCACTTCAGTTCTTATAATTTTCTAATGAAGTTTTATTTCCTGAGGAGATTGGCTGAATGTTCCACTCTGCTGTGGAACAAATAGGAAAACAAGAGGCAAAGCACAGGAAATTCAGGGAGGAAAAGGTAAGTCAGAACATCTGTAAAGAATAAAAATATATCACCCTGAGGTACTGGTCCACAAAAATGCTTTACAATAGCTGAACACAAAATCAATTCAAAAATACAGTAGATCACAGCCCATAAATAAGGTGTCCAATCAGAAAAGTGTGAGGGGAAAATAACAAAAGGAAGAGAACATTCTCTGAAGGGGCAGTGAGAAGGTGGGGTGAGGAGAGCTGGCTTGAAAAACTCCTCTACTGAGCCAAATCCCAGGATGGAGAGAGGCAAGGCCACTGACATCCCCATTCTTGCCTAATCTGCTCCAAAAAATGATAATCTCACTGCACACCCAGCAGTGAGTAACGTGTCCAATGTTTCTTTAGGCACGGTAAACCAAAATACAGTTACTGAGGTCTATCAAGGGTTGTGTTTTAAAGACCACAGCAAATAAAACTCATTGCAGTCATCATTTACTGATCCTCTGAGAAACAGAAAGTGTTATTTTGTGTGTTCAGCCAGCTGGGCAGAGCACAAAGTGTTTGCCTAAAGGAAAAAAGTCTTTTCATGGGTGCTGCTGGGTGCTCACAGCAAACCACAACCACCCTATGTGAAAAGTGTTGTGGTTTTGGGTTCAGCTCTGCAGCTTCACGTCTGTAACGTGCAATATCTAAACAAAACCCACCTTTTACCTTCACTGGGAAGCTGTAAAGCCTCTCAGTGGCTGGGTGAGTACAAGAAATACCCAAGTCAACAGGTTTCCTCATGACCAGACTGATACCTCTATAGGTATATTGATATATACTCGTATAGATTCTTTTTTTAAGGTATTAGGAAATCCTGAGCAACAATATCACTGGAAATTTGGCCTTGTGGAGATAAATGTCCGGTTTTAGTTGCTTAGAGGCAAAAGTCCCCAGTCAGGAAAAAGCTCAGTGAGGTATTGAAGCAGTTTTTTCACAGCATTTGTGTAACTTTTGGCATGAGCAGTTCAGCCAGTGGATGTGAGGGTTGTGTGGCTCCAAGGCCTGTATTCCAAACTCTTCTGTTGCTGCAAAGTGCCTGGGGAAAAAATGGTCACACGTTGGAAACACTGCCCATCCTGCAATGAAATAGGTACAGTATCCCTCATGGAAATGAAATCCTGGGTTTGGTAGATCTGAGTTTTATTCCTGTTTCTAACATCCATTCTTATGTTGACCAAGGTTCATTATTTAATTTCTCTGGGATTAATTTTTCCCCAGTTATAAAGTGGCCATAAAGATATTTAGTTCTTAGCACTTTGAGGATCAAAAGAAATTGCTTTTATCTACCAGTGCCAGATAAAAGTATCTACCAGTGCCACTACCAAAGTAATTTTTTTTAACATGCTAACCGGTCAAAATGGGTTTTTTAATCATATAAACTATATAATTATAGCTTTGTATAAAATGAGACACAGACAGAAAATTATATTTTGGCCATCTTAGATGCTGTGCAAGTCCTGCCACACATTGCAGCACCTGCTCCGTTTGCCCTGATGGAAATCTACGCACTGCAGGAAAAGTGAGAGCCAGCTTAGGTCGCATAAGAGCTGATTAATTACCACCAGGAATCGCGAGAGATTAAAGACTGTAATCACATCTTGTTTCTTGTGTTCTTTTTGCCAGCTTTAAGGTGGTGAGAACCAGAGGGGACTGGCTGTCACAGTGGGTGACGATTCTCCTGAATTTCCCAGGTTTGAATAAGCAACTGCACTGAACTAAAATTCTGAACCTTCTGAGGTTCATCCATCACTTTTACTAAATTACCTCTTCATTCTCTTTTCTGCTAAGAATCTAATTTTTATAGCACTGTAGAGAATTTTTATAGCACTGTACTTTATCTTGTCAAATTTTTTTTTGTCATTATTTTCATCTCAGTGAACTCTCCAATGATACTAAATAGACTGTGAGAGCCTGGCTGTGAGATAATGAGGGAGGTGCACATCTGCAAATGTTCGTAGCTCACCATCCAAGCCTTTTGCCTGGGAAGTCAGGGCTTGGACAGGATTTGTACCTTCTTGGGCAACACACTGAGAAATTGTCTATATTTAGTCTTTTTTCTCCAGAAAATGGGTCAGATCAGATGTCTCTCTTTTTTT
>VYXC01005419.1:174150-189339 GCA_013397175.1 Platysteira castanea
TTTTTTTTTTGCTGCCAGGGTAGCACCTACAGGGTGCTGAGACTGATTTCTCTGTGGTGTGGAGAAAGCTGAAATGAGCTGATAAAGCTGGAAGAATTAGGTGGGTTCATTTCCCAGGCAAATCTAAAGAAGAAATGCTCATAAGTTGTGTGTTGGTATTTGCATGTCTGGGGTCAGGACCACACTTGTTACAGTCCCAGGGCCACAGAAATCCTAAATCCCAAACTACATTTCTTAAAAAACTGAGAAGAGAGAGGAAAAAGGGATGAACTGAATTTTGTGAAGTCACATATCATAGAATCCCAGAATAATTAAGGTTAGAAGGAACCTCTAAGACCATCAAGTCCAACCATTAACCCAGCACTGGCAGGTCCACCACTAAACCATGACCCTCTCAGACACCTTCCCACTGCAAGTGTCTGGAAATTGCTTCCTCGGGGCCTGTGCTTGGAGGAAATTTTAGCTCTTTGTGTCTGCATAGATGATTCCTAGGAAAATATATTAAATATATTTACCCGGCCCTGCCAAGTCCTTGATTGCCTTGCTCATCACCCAAAAAAAAAGGGTTTTACAGGAAGGAAGAGAAGAGCAAGAGGCAGCAGAAAAAGAGGCCTATCTTTTTCCCCTTTTCCACTTTTCTCCACCCTCTCTCATCCTAACCTGATGCTAGGCCCAGCAAAGTGATGGTTTTCTAAATCGAGACCAAATAAATGTGTGTAGAGGTCAGGGGTGGAAAATTTAGCTAAAGATTTTAGTTTTGTTAAATGTTCACCCAGCCTAACTCAGATATTTCATTCACCTGAATACACAATCCCGTGCAGAAAGCCTAGAGGCAGAAAAGTCATTTAGACTTCCACATCCATAAAAATTTGCTCAATTAATGCACTCTTTCATGAGACTGCAAGATCTTCACCCCCTATTACAGCTCCTGCATCCTTCCTCTGGTAGCAGGGAATGGATGTAGAACCTCCCTGATGGTGCAGGGCCAGGAGGGGTGGGAGGCAGAGCAATCTGTGCCCGTGGGATGGGCTGACCCTGGCTGGACACCAGGTTCCCACCAAAGCTGCTCCATCACTCCCCTCCTCAGCTGGACAGGGGAGAAAAAACATGATGAGAGGCTCATGGGTCAAGATATGGACGGGAAAAATTATTGTCATGGGCAAAACACTCCTCAAGGCTCTGTGTGGAGAAGTTAATTTAATTTATTACCAATCAGATCAGAGTAGGGTAATGAGAAGCAAACCCAAACACCTCCTCCCACTCCCTCCCTTCTTCCTGAGCTCAACTGCACTCCTGATTTCTCTGCCTCCTCGCCCTCAGGGGCTCAGGGGAACAGGGAATGGGGGCTGTGGGCAGTTCATCCCCTGTTGTCTCTGCTGCTTCCTCCTCCTCAGGGCAGGGCTCCTCACACTCTTCTCCTGCTGTGGTGTGGGGTCTCTCCCAAGGAAAACAGTTCCCCATGGACTTCTCCATTGTCAGTCTTTTCACGGGAAGTTCTTTATTAACTGCTCCAGCGTGGGTCCCTTCTGTGGGGTCAGTCCTTTAGGAACAGACTGCTCCAGTGCAGGCTTCCCACGGGGTCACAGCTCCGCTGTTAGTGGACATCATTTTCAGACCCTTTCCTGAGGTTTGCAATCCCTACAGGAAAGCTGCACAGCTCAGCAGGTTCACTCCCTACATCTGCACCAGCAGCAGGACAGGGTTTGACTCAGCCTCCTCAGGGATCAAAATAACCTCTTGCAGTGTCAGGAGAAAGGTATAAACAGGGGAGCCCTTGCCCGTGGTTATGCTGGTCCTCCTCCTCGTGCTGATAAACTCTTGTCGTCCAAACTGCCAGGGAAACACTGAATTTTGGACCTTGCTTATTACTATTTTTTTAAACAAATCACTTTCAAAACTTTATCCAGATGGGCACTTCCATCGATTGCTTTAACTGAAGTACTCAGAGCTACCGTGTTCCTCCAGAGCCACGTTTGTTATTTATTTTACTGGTATTCAGTTGAAAAGGCTGCTGTCACTAACTTGTACCGTTCCTGCTGCACACGTGTCCGTGCTGGTGTCCGTAATTGTCCTGTTTCTCAAATGTACTCCCTCTATTTAGATCCTCCTGTTTCTTGTCTTACCTGCTGTACAGAGAGAGCGGAGACAGGGTGGGTGGAGGTGATGACAGTGGGGTTTTTTATCTGTAAATCTCTGGGGGGATAAGGTTGCATGGTTTGCAATTAGACAAGCAGGTACTGTGGCAGAGGACATCATTTCCTTCAGCAGGTTATCATTTTGAAAAAATCAGGAACCTTTTAATATACAGTATATCTCGCAGAATCTACCATGGCTTTCTCTTAGCCAGCTTAAAAGACTGAGCTTAATGGCCTTTGACTCCTCTGACCAAAACAGAGGTTTAAGCTGGGCTTGTTTATTCCTTCCTACCCACCTTGCAGCCTTGCTGTAAACACCTTGCAATGCCCGAGGCAGGGTGGACTCCAAAGGCAGCTCCTGCTGTCGTGGGTTAACCTGGAAGGAGAAAGGCTTTGCTGGTGGGGTCTCACAGCAGCTCAGCCAGGTCCATCCAAAGCACCGTGGGCAGCAGGGGAGGGAGGTGGTGCTTCCCTGGGAGGGTGGGCAGGCCCTGGCACAGGGTGCCCAGAGCAGCTGTGGCTGCCCCTGGATCCCTGGCAGTGCCCAAGGCCAGGCTGGACGGGGCTTGGAGCAGCCTGGGACAGTGGAAGGTGTCCCTGCCCATGGCAGGGGTGGCACTGCATGGGCTGGGAGGTCCCTTCCAACCCAGGCCATTCTGTAATTCTCTTTATCAGGGCTAAGCCCCCATTTCAGGCAGCATTATCTGCGTTGTGGTCACCAGATGCAGCCCAGCTTTGTGCGGCTGGAGCTTATCTTTTGTTGTAGAAGAAAAACAGATACATCTATGAAAAGGCCTGTGGGACAGATGATGCCAAAATTGCCTTTTTTTTCTGTGGTTATGCAAAAAGGAGAAACTCTCGCTCTAAGTTTGTGTGTCTAAAAAGGTGTCAAGAAATTTAGGACTTGGGAAAGAAGATGCTTTGAAAACATGGTGCTTGTAAAATCCTCAGTATTTTTGTACCAGGGGACAGCTACAGGATGGACTGGAACCCTGGACTAGGGCATGGATCACTGCCTAGACCACTGCAGTATTTGGTTTTTCACTTGTCGTCCTCCTGAGTGTAAAATTATTTTCTTCAATTATATTTCTGAATTTGTATAGTTCTCATTGCAATGGCAAAACAATATTCAAGAACTGTTTGTTGCAACTGAAATCTTCTCAGTGGGAACACATTATTTCCATGCCTTCTCTGTGAGTGTTTTGTGCATCCCTGCTCAGGAAAGCTTTCTGATAATAACCAAGGTTGGACTAGATGACCTTTAGAGGTCCTTCTAAGCCATTCTATGATTCTATGAACCAAACCCATGTGTTATCAGAAGATTTTTCTCTAGCAGAGACAGACAGTTAATTTTCTGAGACATTTTTTTGATGAAGAAATTCCAGCATGAGACTTTTTCTCTTTATTCAAACTCTTCAGAGTAAACTGGAATTAAAACTCTGTGTTTAGATATAATTTTGTTTTGATCAACAAGCCTGCGAGGTTGATTTTTTTTTATAGCAGTAGGAGATGAGCAGTTCATTTTTGATGCTTTTCCCCAAGATACAGAAACAACAACATCGTTCCTCCAAGCTCCCATTTGCTGAGGTTTGTGCCCAACATGAAATCCCTGCCAAAGTGAGCCAGTTTCCAGAAGTGAGGAGTTTAGTCCTGCAGCCCTATAACAGTGCAATGCCAGCAAAAAAGTTTTATCTTAATTTCCTGATGCCAGCTCCACGCTATGACAAGAGTTATAAAGGACCATTTATCTTGTCAGGGAGAAGGCACCATCAGCATCAGACCCCAGAGACTGAGCATCAAGGTCTGCCTGAAAAATTATGTGCCTTAAAAAGCCTGATCCCAAACCAGCAATCTCAGAGCAATACCCATATATTAACTGTTTGAGCTGCACTGGGTGGATCACTGGGATATAACCAGAGGGACAGGCTTTGAAATTCAGTGGAATTTTAACTATCACCAAGCTGCAACTTCCCTTTGGAGTCACTGCTGTCCTATTTCTGAGCATGAGTTAGGGAGAGCTAGTTGAAAAAAAAAATGGCTAAAATGAAAATACTTATTTAAAACCTTTGTTTTCAATACATTTCCTCTTCTGGAAATGTGTTGCTTTAAAAATACTTTAATGTTCTGTAGTAGTAAGAAAAAAAAAATTCTCTGGATGCCTTACTCTGACTCACCAATCTATTTTTTTCAGGGGTGCCATGAAGAAGGCAAAATAATGCCTCTTACTCTCTGCTCTGCTCAGCAGGCTCAAACTATGGAATGAAATTGGGCAAAAAAGTTGTTTTTCTGTACTATGAACAGATGGCAGAGATGCAGAATTTAGTAACAGTACTGAGAAATAGTGGCATGAGCCAACTAAGGGGCTCTAAATCAGCATTCTTATTTACAAGAGGGATTTTAGGTTTTTCTTTGGACATTCAGTGGGCAAATCCTAACTTTGTTACTAGAAAACATTCGGGAAGGAACATAAAAATGATCGAATATGCATAATCTCTGGTACTTTTGCACACACAATTTAGAGCCCTGAAACTACCCTGGTGTGACCTTTCTGCCATTCTGGGGCATCCCAAAGGGTCTCTTGATGATGTTTCTGCAGGGATTCCTGCTTGTCCTGCACCCCAAATCCCAGCCCTGTCTGGAGGTGCCCAGAGCATCCTTGGCATCATTATTTACCATGTCTGGAATTACTGGTGTTTAATATGATTTATTGGATTAAGACTTCACCAGGTACTCTCATTCCATGGGACAACCTATGACAAATTCATTGAAATATTTAAATTCCCTTCTAATTTTCTCCCTTTCAGAGGTAAATTTTTCTGTTATATTCACTTACATATAATTTTCTTGTGTTTTTGTGTCGGGGTATGTGCCCTTTAGGTGCTGGGTTTCTGTATGTCAACTTAATGTGCTTTTATGATTAATTTTGTTTCTTGGGTGTGTTTTTGCTGGTTGCATCTCTTAAATCTCCCATTTTAACAACACATGGCTGTAAACATTAAAACTGATGCTGCCTGGTGTTCGGGAGATGAGAATTTATTTGGAACAATATTTCCCCCCATTTAATTCCAAGCAAAACTTTTACAATCAAGACTGGAAGCGAAATAAAATGAAATTGGCATAAATGGCACCTCCTTGTCTGTGCCAGAAAAATTCCCAGAGCACAGGAAAATGGGAATTTGGGCCTTGAACTTTTGGCTGCAGTATAATTTGCAGAACAAGTGAACCATTCCCAACTGTTTCCGAAATCAAGGCTACAAAAGTAGGAACTGCTCATACATGGCCAGGACAGAACAATTGATTCAAATTGTCAGGACTTAACTCATGTTTCAGGATTGCTTTGAAATCTTTTCGTTCTTGGTAATTTAATTCCTTTGCAGTTCTCTCTCACTGGATTGAGAGAATTGTACTCCTCTAGCCCTCTTTTTACCCCCCTCCCTCAGCCTTTTTTTACGTGGGAGATATAATTTATTCCTGTTTCAGTGAATTTGCCACAATAAAGAATCCAATTCTTTCAAGCTTTTTTTTTTTTTTTTTAAAAAAAATCTCCTCAGAGAGTGAAAGTAGCATTCGCTGAAATTAAGGTGCTTTTTGCCAGAAATGTGATGCTGATCCTCTTAGTTTTAATGGTTTTGAAATGGTTTGTATAAGAAGGTAAACAGAGTAGTTGATTAATAGGAAGGAAGTCAATTGGCCATGTTGCAAGTGTTATACGCTCTACTGTACAATAGTTCTTTATTTCTGCAGAGGGAGGCACAGACTGGTCTCCTTTTGAAAGTTCTTAGCTGAAAACTGATATCTCTCCTTCTACTGTACAATTCAGAAGAGTTTGATTCCAGCACCAGAAAAAGCAAGCAGTGCACTTTGGAAATAGAAGTCAAACAAATATCGCTGATAAGACATTGACGTGACACCAGTTATCTCCCCCTTTTATTGAAAACAGGCACATATAATGAGGCGCTTCACATTTTAAAGTCTTAAATCTTAGAAAGCTCCAGGCCTAGATGGTTTTGATTTTGGCTTATTAAACTTGCAGCGTGGGGAAGGGGGGGAGGGCAGGAGATGGAGAGACTCACTTATCCCTGTTATTTAACCTTTCACTGGCCAAGGGGATTTTTGTCTGCAATTTATTAGAAACGTTGTTCATCCCTGATTTACTTCCCAGTGTTTCCTGCCTGAGCTCGGGTGCCAAGACCTGCTCAGGCCAGGCAGGTGCCCCTTCCCCATCAATAATTCACCTCTGGGTCTCCCAGAGCTCGGGCACTGTTTGCATGTAAAGTGAGAGGAGAGGAGCCAGCAGCTACCTGAATTCTTTTGTCTGGCACAATGGCAGAACTCTCACGCTCACGTCAGTTGTAGTCCATCAATTAACACTTACAATTAAGTGCTGCAACACAAGTGTGAAGTGGTTGAAGGTCTGAGCAGCAGAGGCAATGGGTAACCCAAGAGCTTCGAAGGAAGACCCGGTGGCTGCAGTTACAAAAGATGGCTGGGACAGAATTTCAGGGTTTAAATAGGGAAGAAGACAAAATAAATTTGAGAAGTAACAGAGGAAGAAGTCGAAGCTGCTGTGGCCACAGGAGAGGAGTTTGCAGGTGTTTCCCAGGGCTCAGAGAGAGCCAGTGAGGGCAGCAGCCCTCAGTTCCATAGCAGGTCTGCCTTCGGCCTCTTCTAAACAGATCCTTCACTGGGAAATGCAGTGAAATATTATAGCATAAATTAAAATCATGGAAGGGCTGTCTGAGGACAGTCATGAGCAACCTGGTCTAGTGGAAGGTGTTCCTGCCCATGGCAGGGGGTTTGAACAAGATGGACTTTAGGGTCCTTTCCAACCCAAGCCATTTTTTGTGTTCCATCTTGTCCCTTTTCCCTGACTAGAAAGGTTCCTTCTCTAAAGCTAACCCTGAAGACTCTTGCTAGCTGAAGCAATTAATCAAAATTATCTAATTTGAGAAGGTAACTTAAGTAAAATCTTGTGGAAACAAGTACTTTCTCTCTTTTGGGGGTCTAATAGCAGATAAAAATGAGCTAAGAAGTGACAAGGTTAATTTAAGAATAAAACCATGGAACTAACACAGTGATTCTGGGTTTGTGTCACAACCAGACACGACAGACCAATGTCTTCACACAGGCAGAGTTCTTTCAGCAGCTAAACTCAAACTCTGATAATTCTGTTTGGAACTGAGACAAAACCCAGACATGGTGTTGTATTTAGTGTGAGACAAGGGCACGGAGAAACCCAGAACACAGCACAGCCCTTTCCGTAAGTGGCTCTGGGTGATGGGAAGCTCTCCAGAAGCAGATTTACCTGCTGGGTTTCAGTGATGCCTACCCCTGCTCCATCCCACAGATACCTTTGCTTTTGGCTTTGAGTAAAGAACACTTTTTACAAAGCATTAATTTATCATTCCATTGCATCTTGCAGCTCTCATTTAGTGAACCCCATGCACGGTATAAAAAATTAACTCTCCTTCTTCATATTAAGCCACAAGTAACAGAATTATCTAAGTGATTTTGAGAGCTATATCTGCCTCTCAATAACCAATTTGTGTTTGACTCAGGTTTGGGATCTAATAATTTTATAGATTTATTGTATGTGAGAACACTCATAGAAATAGTAGGAAAACTACTATTCTTCTTCTATTCTACTATCTTCTTCTATTCTATTCTTCTTCTGCCTTACTCCTGGTGAAATAACAGAGTTTCTACAGGAATGCAGCTAAACACAACATAGTCAGTGCATAACATGTGCTAACAAATACATTTGTGCTCTGAAATCCAACTATTGCCTCTTCCAACACTGCTAAATTTTCCTTCCAAGTTGGCTACACTTTCATCTCAATTGCAGTAGTGTCACTCAAGAACAATTTCATTAGATTAAATGGTCTGGTAGTCAATGCAATTGTAATCAGCTGCTGTAACTCCCAGAAAACAGCTGGGTTCCAACTTCCAGTCCTCCCTGCCCTGTTCTTTGACTCCAGAAATGCTGTAGAGCTGGATTCCTGTAAAGTATATTTTAAAGGATCTCCAAGCCTTCCAGTTCTACAAGGCTGCAAACTCTTCTCTTTCAGAGTAAGGAGAAGGCTTTTTTTAGCTTTTTTTTTAGCTGGGGATGGAGTTTAGTGTCTCAGGCTCTGACTGGTGGCAGGCAGAGGGAAATGGCTCATGCCCGTTCTGTCTGTGCGTGCACACTCTGCTCAGCTGCAGCTCCCTTGCTCCCATCACCAGAAAATGGAGTCCTCAAGCAGCATTTCCTAAAGGTTTGGGAGATCCAAGGAAGGAAAGCACTGGAGTTCCTTTGCAACATCAAGAAAATAAAAATTAAAAGATCACAACACCAAAAAAAAAAAAAAAANNNNAAAAAAAAAAAAAAAAAAATCACAGTTTTTTGTCCCCCAGGGCAGGATGCTGCTTCTCCTCCTCCCTGCCATTCCCTCAGCCTCAGATTTGAAAAAAACCCAAACCAAGGCAGGTACTGCAGACACTGTTCCATAGATGACATCTGAAAATATTCCCCTGCCATTCCTGAATATTCGAGGCTGGAATTTCACATTAATAAATCACAGAACCATAGAAAGTTAAGGCTGCAAAAGACCTCTGAGATCATCAAGCCTGCCATCAGCCCCATCACCATGTTCACCACTAAACCTTGTGCTCAAGTGCCATATCCACACCTCTTGAACACTTCCAGGAATGATGACTCAATTTCCCACTCTTCCAATGCTTGGAAATGTTTTTTGTGAAGACATTTTACCTCATATCTAAGCTACACCTCCCCCGGCGCAATTTGAGGATATTTCCTCAGTGTTCCTTTTTCCTTTTTACACTGAAGATCTGCTGTATTTGTCAAAATAATTTCAGTTTTACCCTTTCCTTCTGCTCCTTCAGAGGCCTTAAAAACACAAAGTGCAACCCCTTCTGTCTCGACATATGCAGGTATTTGCCCTGCACTTGACATTTTCCAGCCATGCTGGATGAATGACTAAGCAGTGATCCATGTAAACGTCCTGCCACCTGGAGCCTGGTGGGATACCTTTTACACAGGAGGTGAAAAAGGTAAACCTTTCCCCTCTTCCTTTCACCTGGAAGATAAATCGCTCTACTTGTAGTGCCTGAAAAATTAAAACGCTTTTATTTAGCGCTGCTCCCTCAGAGCAAGCACCTTTCTGAAATTCAGAGGCTCTTTGGAAAGCACGTGTTCAAATGAGTGCAGATATTGCCAACACCACTGCATGTATTTATTACAGCTCTTGCATTGCAGTCTCAGGAGCTGATGTATTTGTACTTTTCATGACACCTCCAGCAGATGATAGGCTATGTGCTGCAGTGTTCCTTACACGCTTGGGAATGTAAGAAAAGGCCTCTTGCTTTAGCATGCCTAAGTCTTGTCATTCTTTTTCCTTTAGAACTAAACTCAGTAAAGCCACTAAGTAAAATTCCTGACGTGGCAGAAGCGACGTGCAGAACTACACTGAAGGTGCTCCAGATCCCCCCATCCCACAGGAAATCAAATAACAGCCTGGTCCAATGGCTGGCTGCTGTAAAGGTGCCTACCTTGTCTCTGTATAAGGCACCCCATGTCTCTGCTTAGTATTTATTGGTGCTTTTTATTATATATTTTATATTTTTAAAAAGATTCCAGACTAATAAATAATGTCACTCAGGGAATGTGGCTGGGCCAGTGGAACAAGTGACAGACAGAAGAGTTGGGTCCTACTTTCTCCGTGAAGTGAGACAATTCCTGCTCCTGCCTTGACCATCAGCTCCGTGCAGGTGGGTCAGGCTGAGAAGCACCAGCACTGCAGATATTTTAGCCCAGCTCGGGATGCTGGTCCTGAGCTCCCAGCAAGAAGTGTTCTGATGGAATAAATCCCCAGTGTTGGCAGCCAGGGCCGTGCACATCCCTGTACCTGGTGGAGGGGTTCCAGTGCAGCATGGCAGCAGCTCCTGCCCCACTGCTGGTGTTGTGGCTGGCTTCTCCTGCAGCTCCGGCCCAGCAGGGCTGTCAGTGACTCTATCAATTAAATCCTGCACTGCTGGATAATTCCCTGAGTGCTGGGAGAGGCTTGTTCTCACTGGGGTGTAACAAGAGTAATTATAATAATGACTCGCCCATTCCTCACCGCCGCAGTTTCTCTTAGCAACAGGCTTGAGCAGCGCGAGAAATGTGATCAAAGTTGAAAGAGAATTCTCTTTGATGCAAAGGAGTTTTTGTTGCTGTTTTGGTTGGGGAGGGCAGGCAGGGGAGGCTGTCGATGCAGTCAGCTAATGACAAACAGGGGATAAAGCTCCACGGGGATTAGCAAAGCCTGAATGCAAGTCAAGTGCTCTGATTCTGTAATTTCAACCAAGCAGCGAAGCAACCTACGGGCTTTTTAGTGTTTAGGTGGCCACAAAGAAGCTTTGCTGTCATCTCTGAAACACTTCCTCAGTAAGAAATTTCCTGGAACACCAAGGTCTTATTTCTTGTGGGGGGTTAAGTCATTGCATTATCTCCTCAGGTGAAAATTCATTATGTTCATCTCCTGTGTGTGTCGAACAGCCTCTTCCTGTACAACAGGCTGCCCATCTCTCCCTTAGGCAGTAACAGCATCAAGTGGTGTTCAGTGCTACTTATCTTGCTCACCTGCCAATTAGCTATAAACTGTAAGAAGCATTGTACCCAAAAAGAAAAAAAAAAAAAAAACCAGCAAGCTGGATCAGTTTCAAGTTTAATTAGTCCAAAATAATTCAATATATTATTGCCTCGAACAAAAGAAAAAAACATCTGAACCTTTAATCCTCTTTGAAGATGCTTCTTACTGATATATCCCATCACACATTTTTAACACTGGTGACAGTACTTAGAGAAATCATACCCCATGTTCAGTTAAGCCAGGAAATGCATTTGATTCTCCTACTACAATTTTCACAGCAGCTTAGTAAGCGCAACCTCTTTACCCCTTTTAAACCATCCCATCCACGGTACTTGGTGAAAATGTGCCAAATGAAATGGCTGTAAATTAATTTAATCTGTTTGCATCTCTATTGTATGAAATATTTACCTCGCGTGTATGAATTTATTATTCAAGCATTGCCTTTTTTCTAAAGAAGGTCCTTGGAGGGTTTCCACGGTGCTGTTTGTGCCTCAGGACTCTGAGATTAAACCTGACCCCTGGGGAGGAGCATGGGTGAGATTCAGCCCATGAGGGGAGAGTCAGGCCCTGAGGATAATCCTGTCTCAGGGTTTGGCTCAGCTGGGGCTGGGGAGCACCCACAGGAAGAAAATTACTTCAATTCAGTGTGCTCCAAGAGAAGGTGCTTGACCCAGGAGACACGAAAATGCTGTATGGTCCAAAGAAGGAGGGCAAAGAAGAGGAGTAGGAGGTTTATTCTTAAGGAATCTGAATGCAGCCATGAGCCAAAGGCTCCCAAGGGTGTTTTTCTCACTCACAAGCTTGTAGGATGTCTTTCTGCTACGACCAGGCTGCTTGAGCTGAGCCCACTCTGGCCCTGTGGGGTTTGGCTGCGGGAGGGGTGGGTGGCACCTCGGGGTGTGGGGAGGGGACCTGTTTGGGATCCCATGGGATCTGTATCTTCCCGTAGCCCTGCTCTCAGGAAGGGCAGGAGGTCCTGGTGGGAATAGGGATGGAGCTGGGCTCTGCAGGGCACACCCAGCCATGGCCCTGCCTGGGTGCATCCAGCCAGAGCTGAGCGCCCACGGGCTCTGCCCCCCTCCCTGCTGCCAAACACTGCTATTGCTTCAGAGGAAGCCCCCAAATGTCTTCAAAGTTTGGATTAATTATTTGTTTTCCACACAAACCCAGCAGTTTGTTTTGCTTTCCCTTTGAATCAGCTCGGGTACCAATCTGAGGTCTAGAGACTGGAGTTCGCTGCAAATTAATAAAAGGCTTTCTCTGTGCTTTCCCCATAACTGAAAAAGTGCTGACTCTGTTTTATTTCAAAACTGAGCAGGTTCTTTGTGATCATCAGATTTACCAAACAAGACTGTTTTCAACACAAACTGCTTCAGGAGTAAAAGCCCTTACTGAATGACATAATTTCATTTATTTTGTTTTAAAAGCCGAATTCTAGAAATGCACACTCCTCAGGAGATCTACTCTCCAAAATAAAGAAATTAAAATTGCAAGCTGTCATTTCAAGTTTTAAAATGTGACATTTGACAGTGGAATATGCACTTTTATGCAGTCCATTTGCTTTGTGTTTTATTATGCAGTGGCGTAAAGTGGAGCATCATTTTGGACAAGGACACATTTACAGTAGAGTTCTTTATTTTAACTCTTCCTGAGCGTTCATTTCTTGATTTCTGAGTATTACAAACACATTCAGAGCTGCATTCAAGTTGTTAAATCCGCTCAGAGTCTCTTATTTAACCCTTCTGAGTGAGGTGGCTGTGGAAACAACAGCAGCCAGATAATAAACCTGCACTTTTGCACTAGTTTGAGCCAAAATGCACAGTGCCAAGATTTGGTATTACCCTCCAGTGGTCGGGTCACTTGTCCAGCGTTGGACAACCCAAAAAGCAGAGCTGCAGGCGGGTCCCCGTGCAAAGGACGTGTGCTCCAGGCTGCTGACAGGAATTCGTGCAGAGATGCTGCTGATGACGATGCAGAAGCTGGGACCGGAGGTAGAAGGAAAGCGCTGAAATCCGGCCATTCGGACACTTTTCCGTGGTTTAAGGCAGCCCTCTAGAGATAGGAGAGAGCAGCGCCGGGAACGCCAGCGCTCCGGGGCTGCGGGGAGCGCTGAGCCCGAGAAGGAAAAGTAAATTCTTTCAGTTTTGTTTGGTTTTATTTTTATTCTATTTTTTTTTTGTGTGTCTTTCTCGCTCTGTGTGTTTTTATTTTTTTTTTTTTGTGGTTATTTTGTTTCATTTCCTTTTCATACAAAACTTCACTTAAAAATGAATTACTGCAAATGCAGTGGCAGGATACAGGGAATGGCTTCCCACTGCCAGAGGGCAGGGTTGGATGGGATATTGGGGAGAAATTCTTCCCTGTGAGGGTGGGGAGGCCCTGGCACAGGGTGTCCAGAGAAGCTGTGGCTGCCCCTGGATCCCTGGAAGTGTCCAAGGCCAGGCTGGACAGGGCTTGGAGCAGCCTGGGACAGTGGAAGGTGTCCCTGCCCATGGCAGGGGTGGCACTGGGTGGGATTTCAGATCCCTCCAACCCAAACCATTCTATGTTTCTATGAAACTTTTATTCCACAATTACTGGTGTTTTATAGCACTCTCAGCACTTTGGATACCCTGGTAAATGTGTGGTACCTGTAAAAGAGGTGGAGTTTTGGCACAGGGATGCTTTGCCCAGGTGGAAGGGAATTGCTGCTCTGAGAAGAGGGTAAAACCAGGCAGCAGCTCTGGGAATGAGCTCTCCAGAGCACAAGGAAACACACAGGGATGCCAAATTATTCCAGTGAAGTTTGGGTCAGATATCAAAGCAGGCGCCAGTTTAATTCTGCACCTGGATTACAACTGGTGCTTGAAGAGTTTCCTGTGGCACCTGGTGAGCTCTTAGGGCTGGAATGTATCCCAGCAATGCATGTATCTCCATCACACCAACTTTAACATGCCCACCTCTTTCTCAAACCCCTATGTTTTTACACAAAAAGCTTTACAGACCATGTGGGCAGGCCTCAGAAATCCAGAGCTCCTGGCAAGTGAGGGAAGTTTGAGCTGGATTGTCTCTGTGGGATCTCTCTCCTGAGTTCCCATCTGCTGCAGCACCCACAGGAGATTTCCCCATCTGGCTCAGCCTGCTCCAAACGAGCTCCCTGCCCCAGGGCTGTGACGTGTGACCCTGAGGAAGCAACTTTTGCACCGAGAAAATGTGCAAATGTCAGATCCGGATCTTGGGGATAGTTTTTTTTGTGATCAGCAGTTTTCAAGCAAAGTTTCAGAAATGCCCTGTAAGGACCAGCCCTTTGAGGCTTCTCTTCCCTGCCCCAAAGCAGAATAATCCATACATCTGTTTGATCTCACAATAAAATGCAAGGTGACTTTATCTTGTGTGTTCGTATGCTCTCTTCAAGCTGTATTTTGAAGGAAAATGCCCTCTCCTTTTTAGAAAGTGGAGATAATTCGACAAAAATGGCACAGTGTCAAAAATACACAGTGACTTCCCTATAATACTTGTTGCTTACACCAGGTATTTGATAAACCGATCCATTTGTTGGGAGAATCACATCAATCTTTATTTTAGTGCAAACTGATGCTGAGTGTTCACCCCACAGAGCTTTTTTTTGGAGGGGAATGGAGGGAACAGATTCTATAATTGGTGGCAGAGTTTGTGTGTTGTTTCTTTATGTGATTTTTGCATATTTTTCCTTTTTGCCAGCAGCCAGACTTTTTCTTCCCAAAAGAAAATTCAAAGTTGATGACCATCAGGTCATTGGGTCTAATCCACTGTGATGGACATGAGCTGGCATTTTCACAGAATCACAGAATCGTTTATGTTGGAAAAGCTCTCTGAGATCAGTGAGCCCAACCTGTGACCAATCCCCACCTTGTCCCCAGCCCAGAGCACTGAGTGCCACATCCTGTCATTCCTTGGACACCTCCCAGTGCAAACCCTTCAATCTGAACAGCTCACTCTTGTTTTATGGACCCAGCTCCCTTTGAAAATTAAGAAAACAAACCAGTCTTTTTGGGATGGCATTTCGTGTGTGCCTTTCAGAGCCAGTGCCCTTCCCTTGGAGCTGCAGATGTGCCATGTGCATCCAGATGTGTGGCTTTAACAAGGCTCTTTTTATATAGATATATATAATTTGGAAAACAACTGTAATTTCTAAATTGTTGCAGGATTATTTGCTTTGGTCCACATCTGACAGAAACAATTGCAGCCACTGAGCTGAACAGAAATTAAAGAGGAGTAATTACATGTCACCTGGGGTAGCAGAGCAGTCTGTGGTTTCCGACCTCTCTAAGCAGCCAAGGAGCATCTGATGAAAACAAAAGGCAAGTTTAAGCTAAGAAAAAGGGGATACTCTTCCATGTGGCTGCTCACTTTGGGACCAGAACCCCAAAGTGTTTGGGCAGATTCCTGTTAAAAAAAAAAAA
>VYXC01005419.1:193285-208292 GCA_013397175.1 Platysteira castanea
GGGAAAAGCGGGCTGGAATCAGCTCCCGGCCCCGGGAAAAGCGGGCTGGAATCGGCTCCCGCATCCCGGGAAAAGCGGGCTGACATCAGCTCCCGGCCCCGGGAAAAGTGGGATGGAATCAACTCCCGGCGATTTTATCCTGCTGTGGAAGCCCAAAGGTTCTAACACAGTTTTCCCGAAACGGCACTCTTCATTCCCAGCTCTCACGCAGGACACCCTCACTCACTGCATAATGTATCTGCAAACTCTTTCAGTTGCAGATACTTTAAGAATTCATTATAAATGTAACGGGGTTTCAAAACTGTCCACATTATTCTTTTTTTTAGTATCTTTTGTGCCTCACCATGACTTTGTAGAAAGCTCATGGCAGCTGCTTTTATTTCATGGGTGATTTGCAGCAATTCACCCCCCAGTGACCGCTGTGTCCCTGGGGTTACAGCCTCTCACAGGGTTTGGCCTGCTTTTTATGGCTTCTGTGCAATGATTTCTCTGGTACAAGGGGATAACTGAGTGAGGTATAACCACATGAATGTTCCTCTGATTACCTGTGATGCCTATGACACACTGAGGAGGATTTCTCAGCGTTAGGGAATTCTCCAGCAAATTCCAGCAGAAATGAGGAGCAGGGAATTTAAATATTTCAGAATTGAGTGGCTGAGGCCATAAATATACACCCACTCAAAGAGTCAGGCAGCTGGGAAATATCAGGGCCCTACAGGTAAAATTACCCAGATCCTACATTTAGGAGCAGACTGGAGGCTTTTTTGGGGAATTCAGCCCCAGAGGCAAACAACTGATGGTGGCACAGGGAAGGGCAGAGGGAAGGGCTGCAGTGCCAGCTCTCAGCTGTCCCACTGTCCCCAGTACACACACACAGCCCACACAATGGATCTCTCCTTTCCAGCCCTCTGGATGTGATGCAATTTCTCTCTTTTTCTTTTTGCAGTAGCAGTGTATTCCTCAAACCTTATCTCGTTATTTTCCAGAGTGGATTATGAACAAAATTCTCTACTTTCTTCTTTATTCAGATGTGCTGATTACTTTTTTTTCCCCCCAGAAAATATCCAAAACTTTTCCTTGTCTACTCACAAAAGTCAAGTCATGCCTTGTTTCTCTACTCCTTGGTTCTCCTTATGAGTCCTGGTTTGGGCTGAGAATTTCCAGGTTAAAAAAACCCCAAAACATTCCATCCTAAAAAAACGCATGTAAATCAGCCCTTTTTTTAAAAAAATAGCAACATGTGTGTGTTTTGGGTTTTTTTTCCCAGCAATAATGGACCAAACCAACTGAGCATCCATCTCCTTTACCCACCCAGGATGTCAGTGAAATCCTCAGGAATAACAGAGGCAGCAGTTGTTTGTATCCAATAGCTTCCTGATTAAATAATTTACTGGGACTTTGCATATTTATAGTTTTCCTAATGAGATCAGTTGTGAAAGTTAACCAGGTGCTGTCAAGACCAGCTGGGAGGTTGGAGACACATGTTAGCCACACCTTCTCCTCTGGCTGTACAAATGTGTCCCCAGCCCCAGCAGGTGACATGGCAGTGGCTTCAGGGACTTTCCAGGGGGCTGAAAATAGAGAATACCCAAAACAATGCCTGAAACATCAAATGAAGTCTCTTTTTGCAGGTAACCCGTGGGAAAAAAATGACTGTTCTTATGAAAAACAGGTTTTTGAGATCCTGCAAAGGTGAGCTGAGCTAGGCAGAGAAACCACTACAAAACAAGAGCAACGGGTAAAAGTTATGATTCCTCTTTTCCTTAGGAATGCTGAGATTTTCTTCCAATCTGGAGTGCCCATTCCCTGCTCCAGTGTGATGTTTGCCATGATAACCTCATTAAAAAGGCACATGAGAACCTCATGAAACAGGATGGATGCCACCATGCCTTAACCTGCTGTGCTTTCCCCCACTCCACGAGGACAGGAAATGGTTGGAGCAGCTTTACAGCCCCCAAACTGATGTGCTGAGAGGTAGAGCCCCCCATGTCACTAAGTTTACAGGTTCTATCTCTGGTGGCCAGATTTGTTTGCCCAGCTATGTCCTCCTCGACTTAATGTTTGCTGAAAGAAAAGTGATCAGAGCAATCAGTCCTGGCATCTCTGTTATTCAAGGGAATGTCAATTAATCCAGAAGGGCACATGCTGATTATTATCCCTGTTATTATCACTCTGCATCATTTCCAAATCTTGGATATTTGCAGGCACTCTCTGCTATTATGGGTCTTAATCAGCCAGTTTCAAGCCCTGGGAAGCTGTTCCTGGGTTCAAATGTCCATTATGGACTTTTATTGTGTTTTTTTGTCAGCAAGTGGGTGGCAGGCAGATAATATATGGGAATACAACAGAGGATCCCCTTTCTCAGTCATAGAGTCATAGAATTATAGAATTATTATGGAATTATAGAATGGCCTGGGTCGGAAAGGATCTCAAAGCTCATTTAATTCCAACCCCCTCAGGTATCTGCCAAGGCAGGGTTTCAGCAGCACCTCCAGGTCCGTGTGAAGACCTTGTAGCAGCTTCATTCCCAAAGCTGTACAGAGAAATGGTGGAAAAGAAAGAGAAAACATGACTTGTTGAGGTCTTCACAGAAAAACATTAGGAGATGGGAATAGAGTCCTGAGGCAGGAAACTTGGTTGTGAGAGCATCCCTGAAAGAGGAATCTCTCAGCAGTGGAGACCTGACCTAGAAAATAATTATAATATTAAATATTTGTGTCTGACAACCTCCAGAGGAGATCCCTGTGGGAGTTCTGCAGTGTCACTAAACAGGGTTTTGTCATATTTTCTTCCTGATTGTCCCCTTCACCTCCTCCTGGGTAGGCCAGTAGGTGAAAACAAAACTCTTTAGATAAAAGGTGTTATAAAGTGTACACAACCTTCAGTCTGATCCCCCTGACCACATGAGCTGAGCTTCTGGTGAAGCTTTCCAAGTCACCTAAATTTAGAGTGCACTGCAAACCAAAAAAGAAAAAAAAAAAAAAAATTACACAGTGAAAAAAGAAATTACACGGTGATGACACACCCTGTGGAAAACGAGGGTGGGGAATGATGCCTGTGATTATCAAAGGTGAAATGCAAACTGGGCAGGCCAAGGCTCCTGTACAGCCCAGGATCCTGGCGTGGTCCTGGGGAAGGGGCACCAGACAGAGCCAGAGATGGAAAATCCCAGCTCCAGGAGCAGCACAGCTGCCTTTGTGGGCGTTAATCAGCAAACTGAAAAGCTGAAAATGAAGGGGAAATAATTACTAATGGTGATGGTGAGGAGAATGTCGATGATAATAATAAAAAGAATAATAGCAGAAGTAATAATAAAAAGGAACTTGGAGAGATTAAAGGCCAGGAGGCTTCTCTGGATGTGACTCAAAGCTTGAGGAAATGCCCACCAACATTTCAGCATGGCAGTGAGGGGAAGTTTTTTGTGCTGTTGGCATCTTCTTGATACGTGCTGAGTTGTGCAAGGCCAGAATTCCTTCGGTAAATCTGGATTAGATGATTAAAAAGATAATAAATATATAAAGTGTAATTTCTTTTGGTCAAAACTGCCTCTAAGCATGTGTTAAAAAGTTTGGCTGAGAGTCTAAATGTTTTCATTTTCTGAAGGGCAGGCTGCAATAAGCAAGTTGCTGAAATTAAACACAATAACCTGGTGATTTTAATGAGTTTTTAAACCAGAGGTGCACAAATACCCACAGCTGAATTAATATTAAAAAAAGTGGCAGAGTATCCTGATGAGGCACCAAGTCTAATCAGGGGATTAATTATGTTAGAAAGTAATATTGGGGGAAAAAATAATAGTTTATAAGGACTGGAAAAACAAAAGAATAATCAGAAAAATGTCTGTATATCATTAAGGAAGGGAATAAAATGAGAAGTGACAAAAGTTAATTTTGTGTAAAGGCTTCGGGAAGGATTTTAATAGAAACTGCAAAAGCTTGTTATGGCATGTACCCATGAAAAGGAAAGAAGCTGGATTATTGTGCAGGAAGGATGTTTTAGGGCTTGGAGATAATCCATATAAGGCCCAAACCTAATGGAAGTTCTGCTTCCTTTCTTTTAAGAGATAAAGAAAACAAGCACAGCAGAAACCAAATAAATTAATAAAGTGAACGAGGGTATGAAAATGGAAATTACTTCCCCAAATTGCTGCATAAGTGCAAATTGTCTGCAACAATTCACAGCAAAGAAAATGAAGGAAGCTGGTCAGGAGAAATGACATCTGACACTGTTATTTCTGAGGAATGGCTCAAATCACAGACTGACAGCTGCAGAGGAAAATAGGAAATAAAGCAAGACAAGGCAAGGCTGGATGTGGATGTGAGCGACCTGGGCCAGTGGAAGGTGTCCCTGCCCATGGCAGGGTGTGGAACAAAGTGGCCTTTAAGGTCCCTTCCAACCCAAATCATTCCATGGTTCTGTGAGTCCATGAAAGGAGAAGAAACAGGGAACTTAACTTTTCCACTGATGCCTCTAAGAAAATAAAAAAGCCTATTTTCATGTTAACACGGGACATAATGGCATAATGCCTGAAAGGAAGGAGCAGCCTGCACTGCTAAGAACTGTAATTTGCTGTGTCATTGGATGTTGCAGCACATCAGGAGAGGGAAAAACATTTGCAGACAGCGCCCTCCCCATAAATTTTCACACCAAAAAAAGCAGTGGATAGCCTCTTTACACAGCCAAAAATCTCAATTATTCATGTATGAAGCAATTTTGGAGCCCAACAGATCCCTCCTGCACTCAGCATACGCCCTGCCTTGGAAATATTCATGAGTTGTGATTGCAGCCGAGTGCACAAAGACATGGAAAAGCTTTCATGGAGATCCTCTCGGTGAGGCTGCTCGTGGTGTGGCTGAACAAAACACAAACGCCACACCAGTCTTAATAAAAAGGATGAAACTGGCAGCAGTTCCTGCCAATATAAACATGTGGAAGTTTGGAACACATGGAAATGAGAGCTGATCTTTCTCACCCTCACTGCAGCTGTAGGGAAGGGAAGATGGAAGTCAGAGGAGTCATGGAGTGAGATATTGCTCATCACAGGCATTTAAATTATTTCCCCAGAGGCCGTAATTTCTTCAAGGAACGTGCTCATCCTAACTTGTTTCACGCACTAGTCATGCCTGTAATTTGTTCTGAAGATTTCTGCCCTTCTCTGGTTTGCTTTTGGTCTTGTCAGTCCTCTGGGATGGCATGTCCCACCGAGTGTCCCATTGGGCACCCCGAGCCTGCCCAGGGCCTGCTGGACAGGAGCAGGACGGTGCTTGGAGATGTCAGCTTCTCTCTGGGACCAGGGACAGGACCTGAGGGAACGGCTGGAGCTGTGCCAGGGAGGGTCAGGTTGGAGATCAGCAAAGGTTCTTCCCCCAGAGGGTGCTGGGCACTGCTCGGGCTCCGCAGGGAATGGGCACGGCCCCGAGGCTGCCAGAGCTCCAGGAGCCTTTGGACACCGCTCCCAGGGATGCCCAGGGTGGGGTTGTTGGGGTGTCTGTGCAGGGCCAGGAGCTGGGCTGGATGATCCTTGGGGGCCACTTCCAGCTCAGGATACTCCGTGATTCTATGAACCTCCCCAAACTGGAATCCTCTGATGGATGGGAAGCACTGCAGCCTGGATTTTGGATTCAGCACCCAAGGATCAGCAGTCCCAAGCAAGTCTTTCCACGATGAAGACTCAAGTACCTCTTGCCCGTTTTTCAGGAAGCTGGTGCAGACCAGATGACTCACCTGGGAACCAGTTAAGGACAGAGAGTTTGGGGAACTCCTTCTCCTCTTTGGGAGGAGCCATCACTGAGCCATTTCAACATGATTTCCTGAAATGAGGGCACAGGAGAGGCGGTTCTTGGGTTTCCCTGCCGGGAGCTTCAGCAATTACTGAGGCCTGCTGGGCTCCCTGGATTTTCCTGCCCTCTAAAAAGTGCAGTGACCTTTTCCTCAGACTCCCAGCGGGGTATGACCCAATGGCAGAGCTCAGGTGTGCCCGGGAGCTGCTCCAGCACAGCAGCACTCACTGAGCTTCAGCACAAACGGAGATGCTGAGGAACCAGGGGCAGGTGAGCTCCTGCATCCACCACCCCAGAGACCTCCCTGGTCACACGGGGAGATGCCCAGGGCTGCTATGAGCTCTGCGAGTGGAGGGTTTGTTTGGGTCAGCCTTGGATTTAGATGCCAAATTCCACCCAAACCCTTGTTTAGGTAATTTAATCCTGTATTGAGTCCAACCTTCAGCTCTCTCTGCCTTAGTTCACCTGTGAAGCATTTCTGGCCTGAGGCTGGGAGGCTTTTGGAAGTGAGTGCCTGTTGCCTTTGGTTTGCAGGAAATTTGTCCAGCAGGGCCTGGAGAGGATTTTGTGAGTTCTTTGTACTTGCTAAGCCAGGAAGAGCAGCTCACAAATTGATGCCTTTCATTTGTGCCATTTGAGTATATGAAATGTCACCAAATCAGGAAATAACAAATGATGTGGAGGATTTCGTTGCAGCAAACAGCTTGTTAACAGTGGAAAAATGCCCTTCAGCAGCTCTGCTAATTCTTGGAATATTTTACAGCTGGGGAATTTTGCTTAAGAATCTCCCAGCTATGTAGAAACTGCAAAAATAAAGGAAAACAGGTAAGACTGAGCATTCAGGACAGACCTGTGTCAGGAGACAGGCTTGTTGGAGAGGATTAAAATCACAGTTTGTTCAATGTAACCAGACAGTGAGTATGCAGTCCTTGGCTATTTATAACTCACAAATAAGGCAAGCAGACAGCTAATATAGCCAGGGGCCAGCAGGAACAGAGCAGTGCAGCTTTATTAGCAAACCTAGGTGGACGTGTCATTTGATATATCCATGTGTGAAACTATTTTTATGGTCTGCGTGTTGAGAAAGGTCAGAGATGCTTTAAAAATGAAATTAAATAAAATGAAACCTTATTGAAGATAGCCGTGTCCCTCAGGCACTCGGGGTCCCTCAGAGGCTTAAAGATTATCTGTAGAGAGAAGTGGATTAATCACAGGGGACTTCAGTCTGTGTGGAAAAATCCAGCATAGCCAGATTTGCGGGAGATGAAGAATAAAAACAGCATTTAGAAATAATATGGCAATTATCAGGCGATAGAGAATAATGGCTGCTTAATTATAAACTCCTGCATGCAGACTTTGTGACACGCGGGCTGAAAAGCAGCTCAGCTCTCTGAAAATGCTCCAATCAAAATAATTGGATGGGGCTGTGATATCTCAGTTCCACGGGCTGGGTAATTAGCCAGCATGAGGCAGGCCAGCTGCAGCAGAGGTGTTGGTGGCCTTCACACATCTGTGTTTGTGTCTCACAGGGACAGCTCTGTGCTGGGAAGATGAAATTAAACAATTTGCCCCCGTCGGTGACATTCGAGGTGTTCCAGTTGACTCCTTGCTGGGTTCCTTGCCTGGAAATATTTGCAGGGGTGTGCCGTGGTTGGTCTTTGTGCTGAAGCCCCAGAGAGGCTGTGGCAGTGCTGGGGTGGCTCCTCTGCAGCTCCTGCCATCCCTGGAGGGAAGTCACCCATCCCAGGAGAGCGGCACGGCCCCACGAGTGTCCCCACAGCATCCACACACTCATCTGCTGCTTCTGGAGAGGAGAGCTTGTCTTTGGTTAACAGCTTCATTTTTTGTATTCTTTAGGAAAACCAAAACCTCAAACCCTTAATGAAGGAAATCCATCGTTTTTCTGTAATTTTTTCCTATATTTCACTAAAAAATAAATCGGTGAAAAGAAGTTTGAACCACTCCCGGTGACAGCTCCTTTTTTAAAACAGAGAAAAAGAATATCAGTTTCTTCCCTTAAAATTTTCAAGAGATGTAAAATAAAGGAAAAAAGATAGGTAAGTAGGAGCTTTTTGTGGTGTTTTCTTTGGAGATACAGCAGTAACCACGGCTNATTAAGTGATTGCTCTGTTATTTTAAAATAACTGGGATCGTAGAATCCTGGAATTGTAGACTGGTTTGGGTGGGAAGGGATCTTAAATCCCATCCAGTGCCACCCCTGCCATGGCAGGGACACCTCCCACTGTCCCAGGGTGCTCCAAGCCCTGTCCAGCCTGGCCTTGGGCACTGCCAGGGATCCAGGGGCAGCCACAGCTGCTCTGGGCACCCTGTGCCAGGGCCTGCCCACCCTCCCAGGGAAGAATTCCTTCCTAAAATCTAATCTAAACCTACTCTTTTTCAGTTTGAAGCCTGTCACCTTGTCCTGTCACTCCATGCCCCTGTCAATATTCTCTCTCCAGCTCTCCCATGGCACCTCCAGGTAATGGAAGGCTGCACAGTTTTCTTAGTGTTTTCTGTTTCCTTTTCACTTCTAATCTTCTCATCTAAGTCCTGTTTTGATTTTTATCTCGATGCTGGGAAAGGCAGTAGCAGGACAGAATTAAAGGAGGTGTTTGTGTGCATTTGAACTCTCCTTACTCTTCAAACCCAAGGGCAGCAAGAAATCAACCTTGTATGGCTACAGCCAGAGCAGGGGGAGAGAGAGCAGAAAACTTCAGGTTGGAAGGCAAAGATTTTATGTTCTTTCATTCCTCTCTGTGCTGGAAAGGAAATGTCCTTGAACAGGATGATGCCCAAGAGTGTCACAGCTTGTGACACCAGTGTTTTCCTGTGGGTCTCTCTGCTCCTCACCCTCTTCTACAGCAACATGAAATGAAACTCTTCTCGTGCTACCGACATTAGGGCAAGCTGTGGTCATTAAAAAATTGGGAGAAAATGAATTTCATCCATCAAAGCATAACCTTTCTCACAGGGCAATCTGGAAGAACGCAGAGCCCAGTGAAAAATATGTAATTTTTATTTCCACCACCGCTTTTGATCTGAGGTTTGCTGGGGAGGGTCACAGGGTTCTTATATTTTTAATTGCTCCTGGGAGCAAAATCTCAGAGAGTCCACTTGAATAGCAAAATAAGCTTTGAGTTTAGTGGGTGGAAATCAATAACTTAATGGGGAAGAGTTTTCTTTTTATTGGTGAAAAAAGCAGTTTTACCTTCTAGAAGCAAAGCATTTCAGCCTGTATGGGTGATATAAGACTTGAAAATGCAAGAGGATGTTGTTAAAAACAGAGGCCACAATGCAGAGAGTACAAACAGAGGAAGGTAAGAGTACACTGAATATCACTCAACAAGTAACACTTTGGACTAAAATGTTTGTTATTCCCCATTTTAACTTTTCACTAATCATTTGAAAGTTTATATTCCACCTATCTTTCCTATAACAGCAGACATTTCTTCTTCTGAACCTGAATTAATCTTATTATTTGTCTTCTTAAAACAGAAATAAAACCCGGTCACATGATTAATCTCACTCAAATCTTTTGAAATGCTCGGTTTTCAGTGTCTTTAGAAGAATTATATTAATTCAAATTAATTCCGTTTCTTCTTTTTCTTGCACCAACTGGTGCAGTTCTACTGGAAAATATTTATTCCTTTGGCTAAGGACAACGTTGATACCTTCTCTAATGCATGGTGCTATTTTGTCAGTGGCAAACCCCAATATTTCCAGTGTGTAAGGAATGTTTCCTATAGACCATACTGCATAAAAAGGCATGAAAATAAACCCATTCATTCAGAGAGAAAAGGACTGGGGGGACTGGGAGAAGGTTTCCAACCCTCTGAGCCAAATATTCTTCTGCTTAGGCCAAAAAGCAGCACCCCCTATAGAAAAAAAAATATCAGTTTCTTTATGCATCACCCACTAGACTTGTCAAAATAAATTGTACATTATGTACTCATGAGAAAATAATAACCAGGGACTTAGCTCAGGCCAATTAAAACCAAATTAATTAATCTACCTCAAGAAAATACAAATCACCAGCTCGCTATTTTTTTTTCCAAAGCTTTTTATAACTTTGCAAGAGGAAAAATTCCAGAAGAGCAACCCATAGCTGCAGATGCAGCTGCCTAAAACACGAAGACAATAATTTATTTCTCCGTGCCTCTGACATTTTTCTTGGGTAAGAAAGATATTTAAGCTTCACAGCACAAATATCAACACCGTGGGATCTTCCTATTCCTGGGGTAGACTCGTGGTGTGTTTGACTCTGTGAGATGAAGCAGAAGAACCAGGACAGGCTTTTTGGCCCATCCTTTATGTGTCCTTGGTGATTTTTTTTAAGGGCAGTGGTTTTTCTGCTTTCAACTTCAGTATGTTCTGGGGACTCCTGTCAATAATTCCTTGCTGAGAAGCCCAGTTTGCACACATTTTTACTTCCCTGCCACTTTAGGTCCCGGTGAGCCTTCAGAAACACTTCCTGGGGAAGCAGTGAAAATCCATAGTTATGATACTAAGAGTTTATCAACTTGTTTTTTTTCTAAAAGTATTCTCATAAATGAAAAAAAAGGTCACTTGCAGAGATATTCGTGAAGACTGTCTGGGAGGAATTGCAAAGGTAGCCCGGAGGAAAATGTTGGTTTTATTCAGGTAAGCAGGTAAATGATGTTTTTACAAGCTGCACACAGCTGGCATTGTGCTTGTGTGAGTGTTTATATACTGATTTGTTTATTTATATTGTGTATACCTACAGAGAAACAAAATAAAATGTGCCAATGCCAACCCTCAAGCCTGCTGAGGGCCACTGTGTCCCAAATGTCCTCGTGAAATGGAAAGCAAGGCAAGAGCAACCCCATTTGGTGAAGCTCCTGGACACCTGACTACAGAACCAAGAGTTCCTACTTCTGATCACTGATATGGGCAAAGCACCAGGATTTTTTGGGGTTTTTTTTAACAGGATTTCCTCCAAAATCTTCATCTGTGCCCCTGAATAGATTGCAAACTCTCGTGAGCCGGGAATCTCTTGAAATTGGCAACACCTGCTATGATGAAGACGTGGTTTCAGTGTTTCTTTTGTTAAAATCAGTACCTGCTGGGATACCATCCTACATTCCTCAGCTTTCTGGGAATCCAAGACAACTGGGGAGATATTTCCTCCTTTGGGAAGGCTGCTGGCCTGGAGCTCTAAGGAATGGTGCACCCAGCAGCGTGGCTTCTGTTCTTGCGGGTCTGTTGATGACAGTTTTGCCCTAACGAGGAATGAAATGACTGGATTGCAGCCGCTGTCTACCAGCACACCCACCCCAGGGGTGTGGGATTTGTCACGGGAACACGGAGAAAATCTGGGGGAGACTTCTGGGAAAGTGTGAACAACACCTTCTGGAAGAGCCTGTGGGAGCCCCGCTGGTACATCCCACAAACTCCGCGGGCACCGAGGGTCTCCTGGGCTCACACACGGGTCAAAAGCCATGTGCAGAGCCCTGCAGGACTTCCAGCTTCCTGGGCCTTCTGTGGGCACAACAATATCCACAGGGATGTAAGTAAAGAGGGCATTTTACCCCAGAAATGCACACGGAATAGATCCTTGATAAAAAATAATTTACAGCAGCGATGAAAAAATACATAGGATAAAACCCCGTTTCAAAGCCAAATCATCCTCCCCAGCTGAAGACCAACCACAGACAAAACTAATAACTAGAAGCAATTTATAAGGAGCCGAAAACGTCATGAGAATAGGGGAATAAAATACATTTTGACTAGAACAATATAATGTTATTGGCAACATAATGGCACACAAGCCTCTGGAGGTGTCATGCTGTCTTCTTTGATTAAAAGCTTGAAGAGAAGCATGAGTATTAATTTAGAAAAACTGTTTGTATCTCCTGTCTCTCCAGAATATTATTAATTGGAGTGTGTAAAATTAGGTCTTCAGAGCTCTTGCAAATTACTGTAAGCAGCGAGTCTTTATGCAGAAGGATAAAGCAAGGATTTCAGAGGCTTTGGGAGAAGTAATTAAGTTCTGTTACTTGCAAGTGTGTTTGTTTACAGGGAGAACTTTCCCCACAGAAGCGGACACAGTTATTTTTCTTTGTTTTCCTAACAAATATTTCCTGAGGGATGACTACCAAGATTAATTAATCTTATTAAGTCTAAGGCAGAAAACGTCTCACTACTGTGAGAGACTCGAAAATCTGAACTAGTTGTCTTGGATCCTCAAGCTCCATGACTTGACCATCAATAATGTCCCCTCATCCAAAGGCAGGGGACAGCTGAAAAAATGTCATTTGCAACAATTCCTTTCTTTCAGCTGGCTAAGGAGGTAAATTCCGCTTTTAAATGGGTTCAGGTAAGACAGACACACCTCTCTGATTTTTCCTTTAGTGGCAGCGTGGGATCCATGATGAGCTTTATTCCTGGGTATTTGGTGGTGTGGGAATAGAGAAAGTGTTTTACACTTATCTCTCCTTTTAGGCTTTGAAATCAGCATCCACCATTCCTTTTCTACCGTTTTTCTTTTTAATCTAAAACCATCCTTCACGTGGTTTGATACTTTTACTTATATCTCTTGATACATTCAAGAGGTACAAATCTGGGGCTCAAGGACAGAAAGAAAACGCAAAAAATCATTGAATGTTTTTGTACTGTGGACCTGTAATTTGAAAAAACAATTAGGGTCATATTATGGCCTAAGTACAATTAAATTACTCCCTAATTTTCACAGCAGCCTCTTAATGGAGGCCTAAACTCCCAACCTCTAGGAGTCAATCAAAGTGATGGTATTTTCCCATGGACAAGGGTTAAAAGATTGGGACCCCACAGCTGCAGTTGAGCAGAAAAGCAGTGGCTGGGAGGGTGATGCATGCTCAGCTTCCAGCTAAAGTCATTACCCTGAAAGGAAAGGAGCTCAGGGAGTGCCCAGTGCCCAAATCCAATTTTCATAGCAATGTGTTGCTGAGAGTGCAAATTACTGAAAATTTGCCAATCCAAAGGTAATATTCAGAAAAGCCTTTCCAGTAAAAGTGGAAACAGCCTCTCAGTTAGCAGAGCTGCTCTTCCAACAAAGCACAGGTGGAATAAACCGCACATAATTTTAATAAATAAAACAAAACACAAAGAAAACAGAGTTGTAAGAGGAATTGCATTCTAACACCAAGCACACGGAAATAAACCCTTTTGGAATGCTTGCACTCCAGCTGAGTTAGAAGCAAAATAAACCTTCACATGCAGCCAAAGATTGATGGATTTCTTGGTGGGAGGAAAGTCAAACAGTTGAGTATTACCAGCAGAAAGGTGGGAGTGCTGGATCCCAGCAAAGCCTGAAGTTTGTCTGCTAAAATGACTTCTCCCCACCTAATAATTTCACTGCCACTCGTATATGACGTATTTACCTGCCTCTTTTTCCATCAGGTTCACTCCCATATTTGTCCCTGTCTATCCCCACAGGAGATGATGTGGCTGCTCAGTTCCCAGGTACCTCACACATCCCACATCCCTTTGGCAAAGATCTCCAGAGGTCATAAACTTATTGCCTTTGACACTAAGTAGTGATTTCCTTTCTAAATGTGATAATCCAGTGTCTAAGCTCCCTGGGATGTGTGGCTGTGAATCCCTGATCGTTGTTTTACCCCACAGGAGGGAAGAGTTTGCTGGCACCACCTGGAAGCTGAGCATGTCCCTCAGCCCCAGCCAAAGTCTTACTGATAAAAAGTCAAATAGTGTGAAACACTGTGCCAGTAAAAACACAATAAAGGACACTCTCACACCTGCTAGGTTCAGCAGAAAGGAGGGAAAAGAGAGACTTTATTTACATTTATCATACTTTATAGGATTCTCAATTCCACAAGGGATTGGAGGACATGTCACTTCCTCCTCGATCCCACTGGAGAAAAAGGATGCTCATCAAACTTTCTCTTATCACAAAAGGAATGAAAAGCAGAATAGACAGTTAAATAAACATTGGCCATTATTTACATGAAACTGTGTGAAAATTCTTTGACTCCAAGGTTAAAACGGAAGACTTAGCAAAAAACAGGACAACAAAACACAAACTCATTAAAATTATGATTAAACCCAGGGGACGCATAAAGAAAAATACAGCTCTGATGTATAGGATTCAAACCTATAAATGTGAGTGAATGCTTCCACTTTGGCCTGTGCTTATTTCACTGGCTGGTTCAGGTGGGAATTCCAGAAAAGGGGAGTGGGTTCCATGTGGAGGCTCCAGCACTGAGCCAGCCTGGCTTTACCTGGCATGGCACTGGACTGAGCTGTTGATAGGCATCATATCTGCTCTAAAGGAGAGTTTGTGTGGAAAACTTCCTTTGGAAATCAAGGAGTTCGACGGAAAATGAAGTCTTCTTTCTATCAGTGGAGTTTGATTGCTGAGAGTCGATTTGGTGCCTTATGAAACAGGAAAAATATTTTCTGCCTCAGGAAATATGCATGTTAACTGGATATTACTTTGAATATTTTAATATTCTGGCTGACACATCTGCTCCAAGTAGACACAAACTTCTCTTTCCTATGGCAGAGGATAATCTGGCAGCCGATGGAGGAAGACTGATGGAGATTGTTTCAGAGGAAGATTGTTTCGAAACATGATTTAAATGGAACCCTGGGGTTTATAAACTTTAATTAGTCTCAATTCTAATGCATTTGTTTCCAAGCAGAGAGAAAGTGCTGATGCCTGGCCAGGGCTTGTGCAGTGGTCTTGGCCTTGGGGTGGGGGGCACTGGATGCTTTTTTGCCTGTGCTCTCGGGGAAAATCAAATCCCTGCCGGCCACAGCAGCGCACATGGGCTGCCACCAGATTTACACAGATGTGATTGTCTGCCATCCCGTAAACATTTCTTTTGACGATGCCCCAGAAAGAGAATCTAGTTCACTTCCTCCAGGCTATGCAGAGCTAACTGGGATGGAAAAGAGTAAGCAAATACGTGGAAAAGAGCCATCAGTGGCCAAGGAGCGGCTGGCATCCCCGGGAAGCAGAGTGCCCTGCAAGGGAGGCTTTCCTGAAGCTGCCCGAGCAGAGGGCAGCCAGCTGAGCTCCTTAAATGCACATTTTCTGATGAATAAATATTGTGCCTGTCATTTGGAGAGGTAATTCTCCCGAGGGAATGCTCCCTTCCCCAGAGACAGGCACTGAGATGCTGTTGGAGCCCTGCTGCTCAGGGAGGGAGTCCCAAGGCCGCTCCCTCCCCTGCCCAGTTAATTGGAGAGGAGGTGATTCCAGTGTC